>JBCIKM010234094.1:0-12348 GCA_039654465.1 Melibe viridis | reverse complement strand
CCTGTTATCACAGTCTCCTCCCCTCCCCCTACCACATAACAATCACACAAGGTATCCGAGGAAAGCTATTCTCCCCTTGCTAAGCCATCTGGGTCTGTTTTTTTTAAGTCACGTTAAAAAAAATGATTTTTTTTTTTCACTCAATTAAAAAAATTGGTATGACTGTACCGCAAATCGGTATTTTCCAAAATTTTCAACAAAAAATCGGTATCATACCGATTAATCGGTATGAATGGCAGGTCTGCAAGCGTGTTGTTTGTTTGTTTTTTTAATAGAAGAACCAAGGTTTTGGGCAAGCAAGTAACAAAAAAATTGGTAATGTCAACATTTTTACCACAACTAAAAGACGACTTGGAAATAAACGATCAAATTAAGAGATACTCATCTTAAAATATTATACTTCTATTCTAACAACTCAATTTCAGGATAATATATAGTATAATAAATAAGAAAAGGATAAGTAAAAATAAGTTTCTGCACTAAAACCCTACGAGATTGGAATAGGCTGCCAGTAGAAACTACTGACAGTAACAACGATGCCAACAAAAGCCTCTTGTATCTAAATCATTTGAAGTTTACTTGAAAGCCTCTCTAAGATGATAAAAACTGTAAATAAAGTTTTCAATTAAAATGAGCTACAAATAAAGTTTACCATTATTCCTGTTCTTGGACTCTGCCCTTTCCTCTCTTTCTTTCTTCATCTGCCCTGGTGCTGTATCGTCTACATAGGCCTTGCCTATCTTGATCATCTTCTCACAGTACCCAATTAGGGCATCAAAGTGGTCAGAGGTATGGCTGAACATGTCATAGTGGACTCCCAGCAGTTTCAGGTCCTCGAGGATTATCTACAAATTGAACGACAAAAACAAAATTAACTTAGAATAAAAAGGTGCGGTTTAATTAAAATGAAGAAAGAAAAGTTTAAAGTATACTTTACTTAGACCAAACTAAAAAAAAAGTTTTCAACAGATATTACAAACCTGAAGATGTAAACATTCTAGAAGTAAAGACCCTTAGGTGTAAAAAAGAACAACTTTGGGAAAGCTACTGACACCTTCAACACATAAGAATAACATAAACTTCATTTCTTAAAGAACACTTAAAATTGGGATAAAATGTCTTGAGAGGTATTGCATCCTGCAGACCAAAGATTTTCTTAGCAGCCTTATATTGATCTTTCTGAATTTAGCAATATATTGTGTAAATGTTAGAGAGTCAAATACAAGTTTTGAGGGCCAAAACTCAAAAACAAAAATGGAAACAGATCTGTAGAAATTTCATATATTTGATTCCATTGATACACACATTTTGAACCATTCTATATTTTGCTTTGATCATCATTACCTTCTCAAACTCTCCATCCTCCTTGGCAGGATTGGTGTCGTCAAAACGCATGATCAATTTACCCTTAAACAGGTTACGGTAGTGCTGATTCAGTAAAGCAGCTTTAGCATGCCCTACATGCAGGTAGCTGAAAGAGAAACACGCATTCTCATTTACAAACCGACTTAGATGTGGCAAACCCTCGGATTTCTTATCCACAATACTAGCAAAATTGCCCAACCCAATAAAGCTGATAAAGCTTACCTCCCAAAATGTATTAATTGTAAATTAACTTAATTAACTTAACTGTCTTTATTCTTGTTCGGTGTCTACTGCCTACACTGTCATTCAGTCTAATTATTTTATTTGCTTCTGTTTATCTAGTTCTTTTCAGAGCTCTCATGATGCACACGTGCATGTCCACACGAAAACAAAAAGAAAGCATACACATTATCAAAAACTGCGCACTGTGCCTCATGGTGAACTGTGGTCTTGAACACCCGACTGCCATTAACAGTAATGGCATGTAAAAATTCAACTTGAGTTAGCAGATATAAGAAGAACAAATGACGTTTACGTCACTTCAAGGATATACTTCAATTGAAAATCAGAAAAGCATATGACATGAAAAATCAAGTTTAGTATTTCTGCCAAATTTCATATATATATGACATTTTTTATAGCATAAGAAAAAATTCAGTTGATGATTCTTCCCCTAAAAGTGTTGAATACAGCTCTACTGTCAGAGTTACAAACCATTTACAATCTGTAAAGGAGTTCAGAGAGGAAGAGTGATGGGGGAGTTAAGATTCAAAAATCATGTTATGATTGAGAATCTTGTATTGATTTTTAACTTAAGCACATGGAAGTTTTATTTAACCAGAATTAATGTAAAGAGTGATAATAATATTCCTGGCACTGTTCCTTCAGTTGTATGTTGAAAATAATTATGGAGCTTCTAGGAACCTCACATCAGACTAGGACAAAGAATTGCCACAATTGTGGATAAATAATTTGGTGAGTTTTACTTTAACTGAAATGCTATCACATTCTCTTCACTTGAGTACATCATGTCACAAGAAACAAATCATTTCAACACTATTTTATACGATCTCAGAATGTAAAAGTCTATTGAGTCTTTCAAGGTTATATTCTAAAAAGTTGACATATATAGGAAAAGTATGACATACCCACTGGCCTCTGGTGGAAATCGGACTACTACTTTGCCCTCCTCAGCTCCTGGCAACTCTACAAATTTGCCTTCATCTTTCTTTATCTGAAATATTGAGGGAGAAAAAAAATGTCAACTTGTGGTATTCTCATGCTTGTGTAATCCTGGTTTTAGGATGCTATGATACCATACAAACGTCATACTTGAAATAATCATATAAAACCATCATTTTTCAAAGAAAATACATTTTTTAATTCTTTGGAGGAATCACTCACCACAGCCTCATTTGTCCTCTTCTTAACCTCTTTGACAGAAGCTGCTTTGAAAGTAGAAGTCAATTCAGCAAATGGTTTTTGTGATGACAGGTATGAATAGTAGCGGAGCACATTGGGCGGGGCCTCACCTCCTGACACAGCAGTCTGCCATTGACTGCTGCCTGTGTGAAAATGAAAAATAAAGTAATAACTTAAAGTAATAACTTTAAACTACAATGAATAATATAACAAATCAAAATAATCACAGTAGTAGAATTCATTTAAATAAAAGTGGTTAAGAATGATAATGATGATGATATTGCTTTTACAAATCCTTTAAACTACAACTATCTAGATGTACTTATAAAACAATAACACATCAAATCTCTCACATTTTTTATAACTTTAAATCTTTGAACTTAACGAGTCATCTTTAATATCAATAAAATCAAACTTGAGTACCAAACAGAGGAGTCTGAACCCTGGGAGTTTTTCCTTTGAGTGACAGAAGAAAGAAAATTTTTTTTAAAGATGAAGAAAACAAAACACAGTTGACAGAAAATATTTTTGCTAGATATAGAGTATGCGTTGGTTTGATATTGCCCAGATATCATGCCACCCTTAAAGGTAAAGGTCAACTGCTAGACAGTTCAGTGAGTTTATGTCGTTAAAGAGATACAATATATGGTGATCATCCTACCCTTAAATAAACTGGAATACTTGGTTTTATACAGCAAACTTTTTAAATTGCTCTGTTTCTGCACCTGTTAATTGAAGGTATGAAAACTATCTTTCATCTCATGAATGAAATTAGTCTAGAACACTATTCCACTTACTGTGAAGCACCTCCCACAGACCAAAGTCTGCAAGGGTTAGTGCATCACCCACAATGAAGGTGACAGGCAGAAGCAGCTGGTCCAGACAATTCACAGCATTGTTGTAGTTGGTGGTGCAGGCCAACCTTCGAAAGGCAAAGTTCAGCCAATGGTCAATCTGGAGGAAAGAGGTCAAGAGAAGAGCACTAGGCAATGAGTTCATGTTAAAAGTTAGTAGTTTCATATGAAGAGGTTACAATAACAAATATTAGCCATTAGTTGCATGGAAGTATTGTATCATCTCGAACATTGAAAACCAATGACTCTGAGACAACTTATCTTATTTAGCTGGAATTATAAAACAACAAAAAATGATCATGTCATTGGCTCTCTCTCTCTCTTGACCTTGGATGTAAGATAGTCATGGGGCCTACACAGATGGCCATTCTCCCTCGAGAGTACCACAACATATCTGCCAACAATTTCTATTTGTTTGGACAAGAAAGACAGTGACAAAGCTAGAAACATATAAATACTATTCAGGGTCTTCTTGTGACTCAATTTTGAATTTCTCCTTTTGTCATTTGTATGACTCTCTTCTGGTACACAGAAAACTCAAGAGAGTGCAATTAAGACTCAAGTTAGCTGCAAAGTTGCCAGTCTACAAAAAAGTCGGATCAGTTAAACTGGGGGTGATTTTCAGTAGTTAGACCCTTTTGAGAAGTTTTTTTTTTTCACAACAATAAGCTCTTCAAATGTATAATAATAAAGCTTTTTTAAATAATCTAACACTACAATCTTGCTTAAGCAACTGATAAACAATTTTTTTGTTTAATATAACTTAATGAAACCCTCCTATATGAAAATTTTAGCATTTAATTTACAGGGCCGGGATCTAGAAAATGCAAAAAGAGGGCACCAAACTATGTGACATCTGCATCCCATCCCAATTCATTCACAATCAACTCTTACTCTTACTATGAAAACTCCTCACAGACCAAAATGAAAGTAATTTTTTTTATTGTTTTTTTTTTTTTTATAACTATTTGACTCTCTTTCAGGAAACTAGGAAGACTGGTATGCTTGTAAAACTCTCATCATTGGTTGGCCTAGAGGATCTATTTGAGAGGGGAGAAGGCCCCATCAGACTTATTTCATATTGCTTTTTTGACATACGAAAAATACAAAGCAAAACAACAAGAAAAAGGAAAACAAAAAACAAGGAAACAAAATAATACAAACAAACAAAATAAACCAACAAGTCTCACTAATCAAGGGAAAAGGAAAAGTCTGAATGAGACAATTTTCTGTCTATAGGAAAACTTTTTTTTTCCATTTTTTGTTTTTTTTTCTGTTTTAAACCCACTGGTGTTGAAAGTCTATTAAATGTAAATGACTTGTAAAAAAAAATGCCAAATGACAGAAAGTGGGAAAATCTTGTAAAAATACAAAGTTCTAACTCTTCTCTCTGTTGAAAATAAGTTTGTAAAATATCAAAGTCCTGTGACTCGCAACTTACACTATATTCTCAGAGTAACACTGTTTATTTTATGCAATACGAATGAAGTGCTATCAGATACATATCGATTGGGGTTGTTTGTGCTTTTATCTTTTCTGTTTGCTATTGTTGGAAACATATACTGGAAAAAAATACTGTTTTCAACGTGAAAAGAGTTCCAACTAAGGTAACAGCAGTTCAATGATATATCCCATCCACACAACCTGTCTACTTTCATTGACCGTACAGTGTTTCTTTTGAATTGCAGTGGCCATTCAAAGTTTCACTTCATCTTCCTGATCAGTTAAAATGCTCCTAGTCTTCAGCAAGTTTCAAAATGGCAAAATCCGAAGAGTAAACAACACATCCGTTGTCCCATAGTCAAGGAGGATCTTTTCATAGCCACTAAGGAAAATCTGCAACACTTAGCAACTCTGCGCCTGTGTCATGCAATTCCTTGCCAGTACATCATGATCATATTTAAAAAAAGGAGTGTCAAGCCTTAAGCCCATGTAGAAGAGAGTTTGAATACTTGTGTTTTAAAAGTCATGTTTAATGTATTTGTTACTGTTAGATCTACATACGTGTAGTGTTATTGCTATTAAAATCAAAATACATAAGTCGAGCAAACATGGACAATGAATGCCAGGTATAATATCTGACAATATTTATGACTGATAAACTGCCGTGAAAAATGATGATATAGAGTGGCAATACAAATACAAATAAAATAGATAGTTTTTAACAAAAAAAATCTCACCTCTGTTTTCTGCAGGATGTCACTTCCATACAAACCATGCGAAGGAAAACTACGGGCGAGGAAACGACCCAAAGAAGCAGACGTGGAGATATTGCTATAATGATAAAATAGAAAAATGATTATTTTAGCAGCTCAAGTTCTTACCTAAAGAAGACTTTGGATTCACTGATGTTGCTCTTAAGCAGCTTTTGAGATCTTGTTCAATATTTTTGGTGGTTGAAAAAGTATCTACCCGGTACAAACAAAATTTAATGCCAATCAGCTTTATAAAAGGAGAAAATATTTGTCCAAAACAATGAAAGGAGCAAATTCAACAGCATGAAAACTGCTTTCTTCAGATATCTCTTAACAATTGATGAAAACATGAGCAAAGATCAAAATCCTGGCTCAACAAACAAACCTACTTTTTATGTCCATTTGAACAAAAATTTGGAATGGAAGATTTGTTATCAAAAGTGTAGTAGCTTTTTATATTTGAGCTGCCTTTGCTGAGCAGTGTTAATGGAGATTAAAAAGCAAAAAAAAGTTGACTTCACTAAGATATTGAATTTCTTCAAATTGACTTCTTCCGCACTTGACGTCCTCTGGCTTGACAAAAAGAAATATTTCAGAATGACAATGTTTCAAAAATTCTAAGTTTCCCTTCCAAACGAAATAAAAATCTTTAAATTTACAACCTGATCATAATTAACCATAAAAATCTATAATGATTTTAATTCTGATCAAGGACTAAAGCACAAAGTAGTGGTATTTGAAAAAGAAATTTAGGAACAAAATTTGTAACCCAAACAACTTTACCTGTCTCCATTTACAGAGTTCGAAGAGCCCAACTTCCATGTAACACCTTCTCCTTTACTTAACAAATACTGAGCCACAAGGGCAGCACCTGAAGGAAAAATGAAAACATCACAGTTCCAGTGTGATATTTATTCATGCATGATGAAAAATGAAAATTGTCAGACATGGGAAATAAAAAAAGAATCACGAGTCCTATAACTACATTATCAACATAAATATCAAAGTAAACAAATCACAATTTGTGGAGTAAACAAAATTATTGAACAGCATGCATGTCAAGTACTATATAATTCAACTGTGAATAATTCCTTATTTTGAACATAATTTCATATCACAGTGAACAAGACAATGATAAAAACAACTGGGCCTATATTTTAAGGCATATTGACCAACCTATAGCAGGTTTCTCTTGACTGATCTCTATATTGATATTCGTCATCCTCTTAGTTCTTCAGATTGCTGTTGCACCTGCAAAAAGAAAATTGAACTAATTTTTACAATTTTTGTTTTTTTTTAATTCTTATTACAAGCCTATTTCTCAGGAAACGGAAGAACCAATGACAGGAAACAAAAACAACAAAATAAAAACAACAAAATCACAGAAATTTTCTCCTATTCCACTTTCTAGCAAATAATGACATTGGTTAAATATAAAAGGCAAGCAAAGAATGATGAAATCATAGGAAAGCATTTTATTTAAAAAAAAAAAAAAAGTAATGGCCTAATCTAATCATTTTGTTGAGGCTGAGAGACGAGTAACCTTTATCTTCAACAATGCAGTAGTGGGGAAAAAAGTTTAGGTACAGTATACCAGGTAAATGGATGGTGGGAGGGGGGCGGGGGGATTCTTCTAAGATCAGACAATTAGATAGGCCTACTTCCTCCCAGAGCTCTAAGCCTGAGTCCCTCATGACACATTATTAAGAACCATTGGGCTCCAATCCTCACTCCAGTCAAGGAAAGGGAGTTACCTAAATAAAGATGAAAATAATCTGGACCCAACATCAAAAGAGAACAGATACTGTAGACTACTATACGGGTTAGGGAAAAGAATATAGATTGTTCCAATATTTAACTTACAATAAAAACAAATTTATCCCTATTTAGAAGGACGAGTCACGATCCCAACAAAACGAACAGAAACCCACCTATAAAACATTTTCACACAAAACAAACCCTTGGAACACATAAATTACATACAAATCAGTACCCACAAAGTCAGGCTCTTGAAAATAACTAAATACCTGAAATATCACAAAAGTTTTCAATTCCACTAGCAATAGAGCGAAAGGAGCAAGCAATGGAAAGTGAAAGAACGACTCCAAAGTCGGCATTCGCACAGCAGATGATGAAATGTGTCATGCCAGTTAAAAAGTAGAGGGAAAACTATGTTTCATTGTGTCATCAACTAGTTTCTGGGCTGTTAAATTTCATGACCTGAAAATTTTGAATAGTATTGAAAGTTTTAAGATAAAAACAAATAATATAATATTCTGGAAATATTTTGATAATATGTTGTAAACTAAGTTTAGTGCAAATTAAGAATTCATTTAACCGTCTTGTGAAGAATTTTACAAACTGGTAAACGCATTGCCTAAAATTGCATGTTGCCGATAACTCGTATACCTGTTTGATGAGACTGAATTTCGTCCCTCCTGTTCCACATCGACCTTTTATAGTGTAACCACAGATAATAACAAACAAGCCACTGATGCAACCAGAGGCAACAGAATGCCTTCATATCATCGAATCATACCATGGCATAACTAAGAGCCGATAGTCTAATCTACTTTAATTTTTTATTTTTTTCATTTTATGGCTTACGAACAATACTTGCATCATTAGGTAATTATTATATAATCATTTGTCATGATCATATTATGGAGGTCATAATCAAAGATCGCGAGTTTGTGCAGCGGTCACAAATGGCTGAAGTGATGCATCATTATATTTTAAGCCTTGGCTTCTTCTTCAAACACATTGCACGACAAAAATTTCGCCAATTGCCTTCAATTTCTATCGCGGCCAAATGCACGCCAAACGTCTACAATCCATGTCGGGGTTGTCCCTACACTGACTAACTCCGCAATCAAAACGAATGAGGAAAAGAATGGGTACACAGAGATGAAACCCCAAGTGAAGCATTTTCACCACGACTTACCCACAAATTGGAAGAAGAAAACAAACACAATACACAAAAGTTTTATTTGTTTGTTATTGTTGTTGGTTTGTTTTTGTTGTTGTTTTTATATATATTTTAAAAATTGTCGTTATTCTTATGTTTAACAGAATCTTGACAAGGTGATAGATATTAACTCTTGTACGAGCATTAAATAATTCAGTGGGAACCTTTAGTTATCCAGGAAGTAAAAAATCAAAAATAAAAGCTCACGGCAGCGGCGTTGTCGGCGTCCAACAAACAAAATGGGAAAGAATTTTAAGCTTACGAAAGCTTCACATAGTTTCCATAAAGCTCTCCGTTACTGAGGAATGGGGGAGGGGGGGGGGTCAGTAGCAGAGGGGTAAGGTGTTCGCCTCTCAAACCGAAAATTGCGGGTTCGACGCCCATAGACGGCTAAATTATTTCGAGTCTAGTTTCTTTTTCTATTCGATGGTCGTGTGTGTGTGTGTGTGTGTGTGTGTGGGAGGGGGGGGGCTGCAAAGCCACTGTCAGAGCAAAAGTCCCCATGATACCAAGTAACAAATGAATCTGTGACTAAATGGACGAAGAAGAAGAAGAAGAAGAAGAAGAAGAAGAAGAAGGAGGAGGAGGAGGAGGAGGAGTAGGAGGAGGAGGAGGAGGAGGAGGAGGAGGAGGAAAGGGGGCGGAGGAGGAGCAGGAGGTGGAAAAATAGAAAAAAATATGGATACTCATGTCGCGCTTATTTACGGTCATCATCATGCTATGCTCTAAGCGCTTTACAATACCATGATATTCCTGGCAGACAACCAACTTGTAACATATGACGCCTGTTAGGCGTGGTAGACTGGTCGCTGCCTCAGAACACGGCGCCTAAGCACACGACACGCCTAAGAGCACAGGAAACAATTTTTTTCTACATGAATTCACCCTCTAAGAGCACGCTCGAAGACACCCAAGATCGACAAAGAGCACGCTTTTGAACGGACATCTGGCTGCTCAAAGCTTCATGGTTTTCCTTTCACAAAATGTACTGATTCCGGAAATTCAACTCAAGTGGATGTCTCCCAATCAGCCATTTGACCATCCTGGTCTATTGTGTGCACTTGGGGGAGCGGGTATGTTTGTGTGTGTATTGTCGGCGTGCTCTATCGTCAGGACTACGGCCATATCCGGTTCCCCGCCACAACACTCTCATGTCCAGAAACAAACCAAAACAATAATATTGATAATAATAATAATAATAATAATAATAATAATAATAATAATAATAATAATAATAAAAATAATAAATAGAAGAAGAAGAAGAAGAAGAAGAAGAAGAAGAAGAAGAAGGAGGAGGAGGAGGAGGAGGAGGAGAAGAAGACACGTGGTCACACGAGGAAAGCAAAAATTTATCATTGTTCGGCCATCTTCAGTCTCAAACGGGGGGGGGGGGGGGGTATATATGTTTTTTCTTGATCAGTTCAGAAAGTTTCATTGCTTTTTTGTGCGATGATTGATAAGAGAAAAGAGTGGTAACTGATTGCACTCACGGTAAGCCCCGCCCCAAGTTAACCAAGCTGTCCTTAACAAGATGCTATTTCCATTTCTTGATCATAATCCATGGCCCTGAGACCTAACGTTATGAGCTATGGTATTGTACGGGTTATCTCCTTTGCAGTCCGATTCAGACAAGGACGTGTGGTCAGGGTAGGCAGGGTAGGCAGTGCCCACCTTTGCAGTTCGGTCCCCTCAATGGCTCATCAGATACGATCGATAAATTTTCACGAATTATTTTTTATTTCCTTATTTCTTGCTTTGGATAGACCCTTCAAGCGTATAGTTGAAACAATTATAATAATATATTTGTCTGTCTCATAGGGTTGCTGGTTAAATTTCAAGCGGACATCCTATTTCATATCGATGGACAGGGTACAAGCATTTTCTTTAGTGCCTTGTATCGGGTGTATACATTCAGACGTATTGTGCCTTCCCATTCTTAACCAGAGATACAGGCACATAGAATATGCCTTGGCTATTACAAAACATCGTATTTTAAGAAACAATGGTATGAAAAGCAAAATATGAAATCTAACCCTCTTATTCATGTAAAAAAGCACACTATGGCGACATCTCGTCTATGGCGCCGTCACTCGACCGACATCAAAGGGATCGACTTCATGGCACGGCCATCGACCGTGGTGTCTCATCTTCTTCTTCTTTCTCTAAAATGTGATTCTCGTCCCTTCTCCCTCCCATCCCGATCTTATCTTCCTCCTAATCAACCAACCCCTTCCCTCCCCCTTCCGCCATTGTATCAAATGGATAAGTTGTTTAAAATTGAAGAACTGAGTGACTGTTGAGATTGTGCTTCGTTGAACAAAAATACTTTGATATGACTTGACTTAAACCTCTTGATTCCGCTGGGAACATAGGGCCGCAACAACACTCCTCTAACGTACACGGTTCTGGCAGGTCTTCCGCAGCTCTGCCCAGGATATTTGATCTGCCTTGGCCAGTCTGCTTCCGTGCTTCGTCACCAAGTCTGTTTTTGCTGATCGACTCTTCTCTTCCCGTTTGGGTTCCAGTCCAGGGCATGCTTTTGGATATCTGATGCAGGCTTCCTTAATGAGTGGCCAATCCAAACCCATTTCCTCTTCTTAATCTCTATTTCAATTGAATCTTGCCCCGTACGACTCCACAGTTCTTCATTTTGGTATGATCAGTGAGTATTTTGTTTTATAGGTTTTGACTTGCATGGCTTCCGTGTTCACGAGTCTTGGTACCTGCGCATACTGTGATGAAAATGAAGGCTCTCTCCACTACATTTTTAACATAAATAATTACACTGAATGCGTGCCTACTACAAAAAAGTCACAGCACGTGCCTGGCTTGAGAGCATTAACTGCCTAAGAGCATGATTTGTCGGTCTCCCGAGGACCGTGCTCAGAGGCAGCGACAACTGCACAATATTTTGGACAGAGACGAGTTTGTCTGATTTACAACCACGGAGACCTCCAAGCTTTACATACATCTCCGATAGGATGAGGTAGGTGTGGTAAAGTGCCTTACCCAAGGGTACAACGTCAATGGTCAGAGGCTATACATGGGGCGGTAGAGCTGGGAAGTGACCCAACGATCGTGATTGCTAACCGCTGGCACTCAGCTAGTTGTGTTTACCACTGAGCCATCGACGCCACGATGAAGAAGAGCGCATGGGTGAAAGTTCGCCGGCTGGGGCCGGCATGCCGGCCAATCGAGATTTTGAGAAACATGTCTCCGGCTGTGCTACCCGCATTTCTTAAGTCAGGCTTTTTCTACCCTTTGTCCCGCTATCCACGGACAGCATGGTAGTGACCATTTTTATTCATCCCGTCTCTACAGGCACATGTATGTAATAATTACTACTCGCTATATGATCATCTTCAGTGTCGTTTGGCGTTGAACGAACAGACACCGTGCTTTTCACTTTTACTTTTCCTTCCTAGCGCCCGGTTGCCTGAGTAAGTGCAGGGAGGGAGGAGGAGTCTTGGTGGGAGAGAGACGTGGGGGGGGGGGAGTGGGGCGGAGGAAGAGAGAGAGAGAGAGAGAGAGAGAGAGAGAGAGA
>JBCIKM010233984.1:0-12348 GCA_039654465.1 Melibe viridis | reverse complement strand
CGAGAGTCGCCATTTTGAAGAGTACCTCGAATGAGACGATTTTCCCCGCCTAAGACCATCTGGTCAGCAAGCAAATGCGGTGATGTCATCCTTTATGACCTCCAACCTGTTTTTGGGTAAATCTAGGTCGAGCGGTTGTTAATAGCGCTGAGGCCCACAGAAACGCTATTCACAAGCTAAGCAGAGGGTATTGTCTAAGCTGTTGCAGAGGGTATTGCAAAACTCTTCAGTTTTTATTTCTCATTGTTCATTTATATGTAGAAATTGGAGTTTATATTTTTTGGGATCTAAGTGCAACTTGGTATAAAAGAAACAGGCTTTCCATTTGTAGGCGTAGACAATTGTAGACATGGAAGATACCATCTTCGGTCACTTTTGTCTAATCGTCGAGTTCCACAAAAAAAATAATTGTTATGTCTGATGAAAGATTATCAATGTATTCAAATTTGTTTGTTTTTTTAATTTATCAGTTTGAACTTAGCTTGCCTGACTCTCAAACGTCACTTCTGGACACGAAATAATGATTGAGGTCTTTAGTGTTGTTTATGTTATGAATGTGGATCATTTGTTTGAATAGCGTAATATATGTACGAAATTTAAGTCTTTTGATATTTGTTCATTTCATACAGTGCTGCATAATCATATGCCCTCAATGTTCCTGAGGTTGTGACTAACTGAGAAATGGGGAAAACAAAACAAAAGCCTCCTTATAAGCAAAAGGAAAAGAAGTATAAAAGAC
Source organism: Melibe viridis (assembly GCA_039654465.1). Classification (NCBI taxonomy): domain Eukaryota; kingdom Metazoa; phylum Mollusca; class Gastropoda; order Nudibranchia; family Dendronotidae; genus Melibe; species Melibe viridis. The sequence goes on along the minus strand of JBCIKM010233984.1, from coordinate 11,609 downwards.
ATGATGCATTCACCGTCCATGTGAACCTGGATATCACAGATGAAAAGTTTTCTCTCCATGATGTTTACAATGATATGTCTATTGCTGATCTGAAAAAAGAAATTGAGTTTGCTACAGGAATACCTGTAAACATTCAAAGGTTGAGCTATTTGGATGAGGGTAAGTAAGAGACTCTGAACGCACCCTTTAAGCCTTTCTTATTCTTATAATGTTGCCCTAAAGCTCAGTTGGTAAGATGCTTGATCTGCATGCTGAAAGGCAAAGGTTGTCATCGAGTGTGAGCTTGATGAATCATCTCATGCCTTTATGGGTGCCTAGACCTCGGCACCTTTGTGTTTGAAGGCACACAGGCCGATTTTTTTTTCATAATTCTTGATAAACTAATCATAATGTCCCCGCTTCACATGCAAGGTAGTGTTGTTTTGTTAATCAATGACTCTTAGAAAGAACATGATATTTCAATGTTGTCAAATTTATTCATCAGAATTATACCTGGCTTTTAACTTGAAAGGAAGATAAAAAATATCCTTTATCGACACAAATAAAAAAGTTTTGTAGAGTTTAGCTTTTATTGCGAAGGCGAAAGAATTGTTGTTCATTTGCCATCTCATGGTTTTTGGTATTTAGAAAGAAATATATAAAAGCCTCTTTCAGAGCCAGATATGAATGATTAGTCTTTAATTATTCAGATGATGAACGTAGTTTATTCTTCATGAGCCAAAAAACGATATAAGCTGTATATGTCTCAGATTGTTTGATATTCAAGACATTGATTGGGTCTCTCCCCCCACCCCCCAACCTCCTCCTTCCTCCCATTAAGGTGAGCTCTTGGAACACACTGATATTCGCAGCAATGATTTTGTCCCTGGTAGCACAGTCCAGCTGAAGGTGTGGCCCATGTATAAGGAACTCATAGAAGCCGTCGTTGCCAATGAGATTGACTGGGTGAGCTTTTCAAATTTGCTCCCTTTCTGGTAGCAAAACATACTCGATAATCTAGAGGGGGATTTCAAAAAGATTTTTTGGTATAAATTCATACCAAATGAAATTCACCTTTTCGCCCATGAATACATGTAAAATCCTTTTTGATCGTTTAGTGACAGTGACAGCTTCTGTTACTGATAATCTTTTTGTTAACTCCTTGCCTTAACTTGACAGGACTAAGAAAAGTTAATAAAATCTTGTATTTATCTATATAGCACCTTGAAAGGGTGCCTCAACAACACTTAACATTCATTATCATATCTTGGTGGCCAACTGACTCACACACTGAACTCATAAGAGCAACTAATTTCTTATCCATTTAATTTCCACCTCCTTGTGATTCATATCACTGCATCTGATGTTAAATGATTTTACACATATTTTTTATCTCGAATTTTCAAAAACCTTGACAAAATTGAAGAAACAAAAGAATTGTACACTTACTCATGAATCAAATACAATCAACTACAGCTACAACATAAGTTTATCCACTTGCGGTGAGTTATCATTACCACCTAAATTGTCTAAAAACAATTGAAGCAAATGCAGCATGTTTAGGTATTCATGACCCAGGATGAATGTCTTGCATGGGGACTTAATTTCTACCATTTCTTAATTTTTCCCGTATATTTCAAACTAATTCTTTTTCTCCATGTTTTGAAACAAAAAAAACAAAAAACAAAATAGCTTTACCAGTTAGGAGTAACAAATCCATCAGACTACCACACTCCAGCCAGTGACTACATGACAAAGAAGTCTCGAAGGGCGTGGTTGGAGGAGCGGTCGTTTATCGCACTTTGCTTAGCTGCCCATAGAGGCCATGAGGAAATGGTGAAGAGCCTCATAGAGACAGGTAGGTACTAATATGCCTGGTTTTATTTTGTTCCTCGTAAAATTTAAGATTTATAACCTTATCTCTCATCTGCCTTGTGATAAAACAGTAATAAACATTTTTCCCTAGGGTACATTTAACCAATTACAACAAAAAATCTATTTAGTCCATTAGGTAATGAATTGGTTACATAAACTCATCATTAAATTTTAACCATTGAAACTTAATTTTACGATCCTTATCTAATTGTCTTTAAATAAATATATCCACTTGTCAAACAAAGAAAAAGACAACAGAACAGTAAGCGCATTTTTCTTGTTGACAATGAATTTCCCATGCAAGAACAACTCTCACACCCTCTCCCCCCCCTCCCTTTAAGGCTAAAAGATGTATCTGTATTTATTGTTTTTTTGGGTCTGCATCTGGCTTTGTCAAGAAGAAAAATGCAAGATTTTAGGCAAGTCTGATAGTCTGGAGTTACATGACAGCAGTTGATTGTGTTCAGCCAAGTCAGTGCTTCCACCGTTAATGATCAATCCACGTATGGTAAGAAGTGAGATGGAGACTAGTGAATATCACACTACCTTGTACTGTGGTATTAACAAGTTTGATATGGATGTTCCTGCAGGTGCAGATGTAAATAGAACAACACCGACAGGGAAAATCCCTCTTCACCTCGCTTCCGCCACTGGCAACGGAGAGATTGTCAATTTGTTGCTGCAGAATGGTAATGTTTATCATGGTTTATTGTGGGTTTTATAATTTTAATTTTTCATAATTTTTCACTTGCTGCACATTTTCTCAAACAGGTGATGATCAGAAATACAAAGTTAGAGATATGCTTTAAAATCAATTTTTGAAATAAAAAATCTCAGGCTTTCATTACAGTGCTTCTGCAGATTTTTCATCTGGTTTTAATTTAAAATAAATTGGTAATGAGATTCCAATTCTGATGATATTTTTTTTTTTAAGCGATCTCTTCTTTTTTTTATGTTTGGTATGCAAACTAACACAAAGATTTCAGATGGCCAAGTCTGTTTGCATATCTTCCTTCTTTTTTCATCTTGTCATGAACTTTCATCTTTGAAATATAGAAATCTAAATTTAATGCTCCATGCTCTTCCTCCAGGAGCTGACATCAACGCTGAGGATAACAGTGGCAACACAGCCCTGAGTGTGGCTGAAAGATTCGGCAGCAAAGTTTGTTCTCGCTACCTATTCCAGTTTCAGTGGCAAGAGAGGGCAAAAGACATCAAGCCATCCAAAAAAGTTTGTGAAAAAATGCGCTTTTATTGCTCTCATTTTCATACTCAATACCAAATTCAATACTTTATTGTCAATGTCATTTTACTCCTTTGGGTCCTTTTTATTTTTTCTGCTTTCTTTCTGGTTATTCACAGAAACTCAGCACTGTGAAATCATGACTACTACTTCCAGAGAAAGGGAGAAGTTTCAAAACTTTACTGTAATTTCTGCTGAATGTTGGCAAGATGTTGCAGAGGATATTGTTGCTATTTCCCTCTCAACTAATTTATTTTCTCTTGCTTTAAAAATGATATTTAAGTTAATTTCTTTACATTTCTTTTTGTCTTGACCGAGTGAGGACGTCTTATTTTTCTCTTACCTCACTCTAGGTTCCTTTGTTTGCCCATCAATACCATGATTCCAGTTTCCCAGTGTGGAAACGAGGAGCTTGTGCACAGATTTACGTCTCAAAGATATTGAAACCTGGAGAATTTGAAGGCACAGCATTGAGCGCGCCTAAAGCAGGAGGTCATCCCACTCTAATGCACAAACAGATACGAAATGCAACATTCTTCAGAGACTCCCCCGACAGCAATGCATCAGAACTCAATGATTATTTTCCAGACGGTAAGATTTGTTTAAACAAACAGGGTTGTCCTTCATATGCTTATTTAGTGTCTTTGACTTTCAAGACAAAAATGACATTAGTACTATCATCTAAAATTACACAAGGGAACTCAATGATTTCTTGCCAGAAGCTGCTGTTCCCTCATATGATTATAAAGTATATTTGACTTATAAAATAAGAACATCGCTCCTTACATCCAAAGCTATGTTTCAGAGCTGGATAATTACTATCCAGATGTTATTGTTGGTTCAAGTCTCTTAAGTACAAATTGGGGGGAAAAAAGCAACCTTATTATTTACATTTACAATCTAGCACAGAAGTGTTTATGCTTTTTCCAAAAAGTTTTTTCAATGAAATTTCAAAATTTCAGTCAGTTTAGTGTTAAGTAGAATTTAATACTCAAAATTATTCAGATTGGACTTTCAAGTTTAGATAATACTTATCTGGAAGCTTTAAACTTGCATTGCAAGCTCCATCTTTGGTGGTCAGTAAAACCTCTAAAAGCTCTGAGAGCTTGCAAAAGTATGGCGGAACTTGCAAGTTCTAAACTTGAAATTCAAGACCAAAGGAAAATTGTCAAGCAGATTGACTTAAAGGTTTAGACACCCCTTGCCAAAACAGCAAGATTTTTTGTACAAATGAAGCTTCAGGGTTTTCCATGTCTTTCAGACGAAAACAAAACAAAAAACATTGTTGATTGTTGTTTCCTCTGATTTCATACTTCCAAATCTTATCAGTGCATTGGCGCAGAGCTCTGTAAATATTGTTTTTTGTAAATCCCATAGAACTATTATCTTGCATTTGTAAATGCAGTTATCATATCGGAAACGTATGCTCCATTGATTTTTCTCTTCCTCTTTCCCTTTCAGAGTATGGCAATGTCATCCTGCCCCCCATCAAGAGTGCCAAGAAACAAAGATCAAAGTAAGATTTAAAAAGGAATGACACTTACTTACCATAAAAACACGTCTTTCTTAATAAATTAATATCATTTATTAAATTTTGTTTTAGTTTTAGGTCTTCCTTTAGTTTGATTTGTGCTGGCGGTGTTTTAGTTATATTTATGTTTGGAATTCAAGGATTCATAAAGGGGATTTAAAAAAACTATAACATAACTCGTACCGACACATTTTTTTAAACAAAACAAAAATGTATTGAAGAATCAAAGTACCTTTAATGATATTTGAAACTATCTTTGTCTATTTTTGCCTCTTATACACATTACCTACCTTATGACTGTGTAATCTGGAACCATCTATGACTTAAGTACTACACTCAAGACTTAAACAATCTACTAGAAGAAGCCTCTATTGTTCCCTTCCCCAGTATGAAACGACCTTTAACCTACGACGAATGGCTGGCCAAGCAGATGGAGGTGGAGAGGAAGATTGCTTTGGAGAGCAAATTGAAGAACGAGGATGACATGAGGAAGAAACTTGAGGAGGAAGAAAAGTTTGTCATTGTTCTCTCATACTTGCCAAATGTTATCAACTGATTTTATGAAAGACAAAACAATAACATTAAATTTGTTTGTTTGTTTATTTATTGGAGGTTTTAGGGCCCCACAACACTTGAGGGTCATAGAGGAGCGCCCCCTCCCCCCACCAAATTAAATTTATTGCGTGGAATAAATTATTTTTGTCAAATTGCTCTTGATTACACATTAAGCTGAGGTGAAAGCTTGTACTTTTAAAACCGTTTTCAGACCATATTTATTTGAAAATGTAAAATTTTAAGGTGATAAATTTCTGACTATACATTTGAAAAAGCAACCAAACAAGGCATTACTAGTCCTCTTTAAGGACCGTAATTTATAAGTATACGGCTGTGATTGGAGCATATAGTAAAACATAATCACCTGACTAATTCAAATTGCCAAGATATAATTATGTACTATAGCAGCAAAGATTTATTGTTTTTGTCCTACAGGAAAAAGGAGGAAAATGAGAAACTTGGCTATGAAAAGTGGCTTGCCCAGAGAGAACAAGACAAGATTGAAAAGTCCACCCGCCATTCATCCCCGGCCAAAAACCTGTCCACAATCCCAGACATCCACTCCACACTTCCTGTGCACCAAGACGGAGCCCTGCGCCAGTATCTGAGGAGTCTCGGCAAATCCAAGACTGGCGTCACTTACGAGGATTGGTTGGATGAGAAAGAAATGGAGATAAATCATCTAGTCAGGCAGATGGGAGTTACTACAGCTCCTGGCTGAACTTCTTAAGATAGCCTAGTAAGAGTTACAGAATATACCCCCTCCCCCTCCTCTCCCCCTGCCCTGCTTAACCAAACAAACAACAACAAAAAACTAACCAACAGCAACCGACTTGCCACATTACTGCTTACTGTTCCTCCCCCTTCCCACTCTATTTTTTCTTTGTTGTTGTTGTTGTTACTCTTTTCCAGCCTTTTCCCAAAGCTTTATCTCTCCAGTATTTTTCTTTTTCTCTCAAAGTTCTCATGGCAAAGCTGATATCATGTAAAAATAAACCAAATCTCTGCAGCAAAATGCAACCTTACGGATATGTTTCTGTCATAATTTTGACTGGATAAATAGTGATTGACGATTTGTAAAATCTTTCTCCCTGAAAAGAAGAATGTGTATTTTGGAGATTAATGACCTTGTAAGAATTATTTTAATTTGCTTAAAATTAAAATGGAAACCAAAAAACACCAGACATTAACTATCCTTCTTCCATCTTGACGTGGATTTCATTTTTTTATGAATTACCATAATTACCTTACGAGCATTAAATGTGGAGGGCAGAAGCTTGTTTTCATATCTCTCTATTTCATGTATGCAATAAAAAGATTTTTATTTTCTTGTAATTATTTCAAGATAATTCTTTTTAGAATAAAATTAAAATTGAAAATAAGCAATGAATCCTGTCTCCATTTTTTTTTCAACATGAACTGTTGAAGCAAGTACAGTTCATATATCATTGTTGTAAAGTGCCATTATTACTAAGGATCTGTTTGTTTGATCATATTCATATCTCTGGTTTCTCTGGTTAAGAGCACCAGAAGACACTTGAGTCATTGTCCCACCCAAGGGGAAAGCAAGATATAAAAATAAAAAAAGCACACAGACTTTGACCTCGCTAGAAACTTTTCATAGAGCTCATAAGGATTTGAGAACGGTGTCGAGAGAAGGACAAGACAAAGCCGTGTAGGTCGATTTTTTGAGACAATTTATTTTTCTTTATTTTCTGTATTTATTTACCTTTCTCTATGACTTTGTCCTCCTCTAGACACTGTACTCATACAATTATTATTTTCACAATCTTCGATTCAAGGTGTGTCCGCTCCCCGCCGATACTCATAAGGATTTGAGTTGTACACACAAGTACACAGTAACACTCAGTCTCACTGAGTCAGTCCATCTTCTAGCTGAAGAGGAAAAAAAGATAAATTACATGGGAAAAATGCAATCTCTTTCTCGCTCTATCTCGGGAACAATAATTGGAACTAATCAAGGTAACGCATACTACACACTCAGTCAATTGCGTGTAGTTCTAATGCCTTCCATTCATTACTGCTTCTTGTCAATCCAATAAACAGCTGTAGCATCTTTTTTTTATCCTTTAACGAAAAATAACATATGGCAACCAAAAAAAGCCCCATAAAATAAAAAAACAACAACATACTAATAATAATAGAAAATATATCGAATTGTATCATTTGTGACCTCTACCTCAAGTTTGACAGGGTAGAAAAAGGGAGAAAGTAATTTAGAGTAAAGATTACCAATATGAGATGCATCCCTTTACCACAAGGCACACCTTGCATTGTAAGACACCTTGAACTAGAATAATCAGTTAGTCCCAACATTGTGTCCAAGGTCGAGTACACAAAGTCTTTGAAAAAGAATATCTAAACAGAGATAATCTGTACGACTTGTGATCTACTACTAGCACACTGCAAAAAAGCTCAGTCTTCAACCTTTGTGTCATGGCCATTGATACAACTCTACATATAAAATCTGCAAGTGTGATGGTACTGGTATAATTATAACTGTAACAGTAACAGCAGCTTATTGGGGAGACAAGAAATCACTTTCTTCACTCGGGCTGCCTGCAAGGGTGCCCAGATGAAGCTGTAGCCTTTTTTCATTCATCCCGGTCTTTATGAAAGAGCCATTTCCAATAGAGAAAAAAACAAACTCAACCATCAATATTGGATTACAGTTGTTCTGTAAAATTAACAAACATCACCAGAGCTTTTTGATTTGATTTGATTGGCTTGCACTTGTAGTTAGGAAAATTGAATTTACTTCAGTAATGATTTTCTTTATCTAGTTAAGAAACAAAATTTCCTCTGTTAAAAACAAAACAAAAACAAAAAAGAGTTTGTGAAAATAGAAAATTGGTAGAAAATCAATATTTTATTCCGCCTTGGTAGTTGTACAAAAATTGAAAACATGTAACATTCATCATATCCAGTCCCGTCTACTTACAATAGGTACTAGTAAGTACTAGTGCTGCCACCAAACAGAAAAATCAGGTTGTAACCTTAGTTTTCACGCTTAACTTCTTTGAGATGTACAATTTTACACCAACTCAAAACATGAGGTTTTGAAGGAAAGGAAAAAAAAAAAAAATGACTTGAAAATAACATGAAACAAATAACACAAGACGATAAAGACCACTGAATTGAGTTCTTAAAACATTTACCCCTCACACGCTATATTTTTCAAACACTATTTGGTTTTTTTTTAAATCTCTCACTAGCATGTGTATTTAGTTTTGAATATGCCTCAAATAATTCCTCTCATTAACTAGCACATCCCAAAGCACTCATTATGCTTACATTCCAAAACATCCAACAAATCTTTTCAGATTTTTTAAATTGTGTTCTACAATTGCTAATCAGATTTTTTATTCAGAAATTTGACACATTCCTCAATGAACTTTGTGAAAGTGGTACAACCCACTTAGTCCTTGATGGGGCATCACATTTTCGGTCATCTTCTCAAAGACCCGGAAATTAAAATAAAAAAACCAAACAAAAACAAACGAACAAAAGTACTATTTGTAACATACAAAGTCTTGATGCCGCATTAATTTTCATTCATTCTTTTAACGACCAGAAAACAAAAACCAATCAAAATAAAAATAATACAGAATGTGAACAATATGAACATTGAGTGAAGTGCATAAAATGTAACGCACTTATGACAAGCACCAATAATGAATGAGACAGTAAAACCAATACATCTCAGAATGGTCATCACTTGGAGTTCCTGTTCATTCTCCCTATCCTCAGTATCCTCAGTATCCTCAGTATCAGATTACACCCCAGACCCCCCTCACGCCTCAACCCTTCACTTTCTCCCCACTTGGATCTTCTTCCCCCACAGACTTGTCCCCCCAACATACAGAAATTATTCATATCATGAGGTACTTGAGTGTCTTTTCTTTAAAACAACACTATACTTTGGTATGAATGTAAGCTTACAATAAATGCAATAGCTTCACAAACCACAGGCAGGCACACACACACACACACACACACACACACACACACACACACACAATGTCATACTCAAGGAAGGTAAAAACTTTGCATACAAAACACACACCTTCCACTTACAGCATTTAACAGTATTATGTTCACACATGTGTCATCTAAGACATCCACTCCTATAACAACTATCCACACACACACACACACACACATGCTCTCTAACTCTCACACACAACCACACACACACACACCAACACATCCTCACACACACACACACACACCCTCACACATACACATACACACAGCCAGAGGATGATACAGCATATAACCTACACATTCTCCCACACCAGTAACACACCAGTCAATCCTCACAAACACTCTACTTTGTGAAGGAACGCACATGTCGGCCAAATTCTCTTCTTCCTCTGAAGCCAAATGCAAATCGTCTGAAAATCAATTAGAAACATTGACAATACTTTGGTAAATTGAATATTCAGTTCAGGTTCTTGTGATTAATTAACTAAGCTCTTCTGGGTTAAAAAATTTACAGGGATTGTCCAAGGGATTGTCCATTATTTCAATCCTTATTTACATGTGTAGCGTGGAGGGAGTATGGAAGCTTCCATAAGGACTAAAGAACTAAAGAACAGGTAAACTGGATGTTTAGTTTCTCTATGACAACCCAGCTTCCAGCAGCCTCTACTTTTGATCTATTTAGATGTGTAAGGTGTTTTAACGAAAGGTGCTAATGTTCTTCGAACCATATCGTATCTTAAAAAAAAATGCCTTTCCCCCTGCATCACAATAGTGTCCAAAGACATGCCAGTGTCGTATACCTGGGCACCAAAGCAGGCTAAGGTAATTCAATCAGGGACTCATCCCATGACAACAGGAATCACCCGAATTGTCCACGATTGTCCCAGCCAGGTTTTGAAAGCTGCCCCTTAATCATGCGAGTCAAACACCTTATCAACTGAGCTATTAGGTGTCTTGTATGCCTTACACCTTTCTATTAGAGAGTTTCAGCCATGAAGATGTTCATCCCTGCTCAGAACAGAAATTTAAACGATTATCATTGTAAAAAGATTCAAGGCTACCTACCCTTGTTCTCCGCTATCTCTTCCTCGAGACCACCCACCACCACCTCCACCTCCACCACCTCCTCCTCTTCCTCCCCGTCCTCCTGGTGAGAATCTGTCATTCCTTCCTCCCCTCCTCTCCAAGTTGTCATGGCTGGAGAAGGAAACAAAGACATCACACAAATTACATTATAGTAATAAGAATTTGAAGATAAAAAGGCAACTAAAATTCAAATAGGAGTTGAATGAAAGAAATCAATATTTAAAATTATGAAATTGAAACCAATTTGAAAAAAAAAAAAACAAAAAAAAAAAAAAAAACAACAAATCCAAGAATTGTTTGGTTTCACAACAAACAAGGGTCATAGAGGAGCCCCCCCCCCCCCCCCCCCAAATAATAAAAAGAACTAAAACACAAGTTTTAATCACATTGCGAAATGAAAAACTCCATGACTAATCCTGACTGTGTGTGATAAACCTCTTCTCAAAACTTTTCATCCAGCAAACGCACCAGTGCTGTGGCCTTGGTGCCCAGAAAAGATTAAATCATTGAACAAATTTAAGCTCACTCAATGCCAAAGAAATGAACCAGGCTGCCAATCTTATAAACATAATAATTATGATAAAAGGAAATCTGTCTGGTCATTAGAGAAACAAATAAACAAACAAAACAGGTCTGAACTGAACATTGCATGTCCTCTTGCCTTCTTTCACACACACACACACACACACACACACACACACACACACACACACACACACACACACACACACGATGCACACGAGCAATGAGCAGTGTGAAATCTACCTAAGACAAAGATAAGCCAACACTTTGAGTTAGGGTCTGGACTCACCTCCTCGGGAACGGTCTGGAGGACATGAAGTTCATACGAGGTCGGTCTATAGACATCTGGCTACCCATGGATCCTGTTTCCATGGCAACGAATCATCAAAACAGCGGCGCAGATGGAATAAATGTAATAAAAAAAAGAGAAGATGTAGTCCTAGACAGTTGTTAAATTTTTCCTTTTTAAATCAAAAACCAAAACCAAAACCAAATAAACAAGAATGCAAATGCAAAATCATGCATGCAATAAAAAGGAGTAATGGAGACAACTATGTTTCATATTTTTATGGAATGTACCTTGCAAAGGTTGGGGAAAAAAATATGGTACTTGATCCTTATCTTGATCACTTTTCTTTCTTTTTAGAATTTAACTTATCAAATCTTATGCCTTGAACAGATTGATATTTACACCCTAGAGTGAGCCGTTATCTCTTAAGTCTAGAGTAACTGCATAATAATAATAATAATAATAATAATAATAATAATAATAATAATATTAATAATAATAATAATAATATTAATAATAAT
>JBCIKM010233875.1:0-12349 GCA_039654465.1 Melibe viridis | reverse complement strand
CGCAGTGTGCGTCAGTTGGTGTGCAACTGATGTCGCGATGGCGCAGTGTGCGTCAGTTGGCATGGAAAGAGTTAAAGGAATTGACCTCCACTGCTGTATGAGAACGGTGTCGAGAGGAGAATATGATGAAGCCAAAGAGAAAGGGAAATAAATAAAGAAAGAAAATAAAGAAAACAAATTGTCTAAAAAAATCGACCTCCAAGGCCTCGTACAACTATTTCCAGAATCTTTAAAGGAATTGAATTTAATCTTCTTTTTTTTCTTCTGCCATTTCCCTGCTCATCCTCCCCCTCTTTCCTTCTTTTCTGTCTCTCTGTCTTCCCTATTTCCTGTCTTTATTTCTTTCTTTCAGACCCCTTTTCTTTCTCGATTAATTACATCGTCTGTGTCATAGACAAACCACTCAAGTCTGTTGTTGTTGATTGTACAGGAGAGACAAAAACTGATTGAAACAAATCAAACAAAGCAGAGAAATATACAAAGTGCTTGTGTGTTGTAGTTAAATAGTCAAAAGTCAATTTCTGATGGCATTGAATTACGTGTGTTAAGTCAAGCTACTTTCTATTTCTGAATCTCCATTTCTAGAAAATCTGTAATTAAGTGGTTTGCTTGTGACATTGACAACATTTTAAAAACATGATGTAATTATTAGTTACAGATTACAGATTAAGATTTCATACAAAGTTAGTGCACGTGATCTTGCTACTCAAATAAATAAAAGGGACTGCAATACAAAACCAACACAGTCCTCAATTCTGCTGGTGGGTCTTATGCTGGGGCCATTGGTGTTATGCCCTTGGGTAAGCCACCTCAACTTCACCTCACTGCACTCTAGAGTAAAATGAGTATGACAGTGTTGCCTTGATTATCCCTGTGATTTTTTTGACAAATCTAAATGATGAATTTCCCCATGGATTTGTGCTTGTTTTCTCCCCCCACCCTCCACAAGAAATAAAAAATATTCTTGTACTACTATTTCCACCACTTAAAAAAAAAAAATGAAACTGTGGCAGATTACTTTTTTTATTATTTAAATTCCATATTCTTTTTATTTAAGAAAAAAAAAAACTAGTTCGTCAACATTTTTTCATTTCCCTAGGTCGTGACTTGTATGGTATCCATTATGCCATGAACTTTTTGGAGTCGTGGCAAAAAGAGCAAGCTGGCAACAAAGATCACTCTTACATATCAGCCAAGGACAAAGACGTGATTGTCATCGGTGGCGGTGACACTGGCTGTGACTGTATTGCCACTTCTTTGCGACATGTGAGTGACAGGGTCGAGACTTAGTTCATAGACTACTACAGCACCGTCTTATTGTGTTCTTGGGCAGGGTTCTTGACCACACTTATCTCATCCTTTCGGAGATAGATGTAAAGCTTAGAGGTCCCCCTGGTTGCAGATAACATTGTCTCATCATATGTGTTTCATATCGCTTGTTTGCCAGGGAGGATATGGTGATGTAAAGCCCTTAAAGCATGGTGATGACTGTGGATAGGCTTTTTATAAATGTCAATATTATATTATTGTACTTTATTATTTACTTCTTCTTCTTCCTCTTCTTTTTGTGGACAGGTTTTTAGAGTTGGGTTTTTTAAAATGTCATACAGCAGACGAGCTTTAAAATGTACTTTGTGCCTTTGAAGTAATCTTGGAATAGAGGGAAAAAAGGGTTGTACTATGTGTATTGAAAACAAAACAAAGCAACAAAAAAATAGTGACATGATAAATATAACATGAAAAAATAAAGAAAAGTAATGGAAATTGATTTTAAAAAAGAAAAAATCTACTTCTTCTTCTTCAATTATATTGACTGACTCAGTGGAGCCGAGTATTACTGTCGATGCGGGCATAATTTAGGCACACCAAGAGCAAGTTTTGTCTTGGTGGGCCTCTGGGAGCTTCTCTAATACCTTGATCTTAGCGTGATGTAGTCAACAAGATGTATGTTTCCTATCATGATTTTGATAGACAAAGTAAAGTGAGAGTTGCAAATTCAGCTTTGAGGGTTAGTCACTTGAGTGTCAAGATTTTCTTGTGGTAAACCAAAGTGATGGTGGGGTGAATGTGCCAGCAATTTGAATTAAGAAGTACTGTGTACATTGTCTCTAAGAATGAACCTCACTGCCTTATAGAGATAGAAGCAACCTTTCTAACTCTCTGTTGCCATGTCTCTCCTCTCCCAGGGGGCCAAATCCATCACCTCGTTTGAGATCCTTCCAGAACCACCCGCTAGTCGTGCCGCCAGCAACCCATGGCCTACGTGGCCCAGGATCTTCCGAGTGGACTACGGTCATGAAGAGGTCAAACTCAAATGGGGTCGTGACCCCAGGATTTTCAACATTAAGAGCTTGGTGAGTGTGTGTTTGAAGTGTGTTTTTTAAGTTAGATTTGAGTGTTTTTCAGCTGTGTTTTTTTGTGGCTGCTCTATTTTCCCTAAAACGTAATGAAAGTGTATTAGAAACTGTGTTGGGAAAATAAGTAGACCTTTTTTGTCTGCTTCCTTGGTGTTTTGCATGGCTAAAAATCCACCCCTCGAAAAAAAAAACCTACCCCCCCTCACCCTCACACAAAACCAAAAAAACCAAAACCCCAACAATAAACAAAGAAACTAACAAAAATTACCCCACCCAACACCAAAAAGGCTAGAAACACTGCAACTAAAGTGTCTGTATCTCTGTTCGGCTGCAGCACTTTGAGGGTGATTCTAATGGCAATGTGACCGGTGTACAGACAGTTCTGGTGGAGTGGACCAAGGATGAGGTTGGACGCTGGACCATGAAGGATGTACCAGGTAAGACCAGATGTTCACAGTGTTGCCAGATTTTGCATGGGTGGCTTTGTGGTGAACATAGCTTGCTAAATGTGATTATCTAATATTAAGCCATTGCCGTGCCCTTGGGTATGGCACCTTACCACACTTACCTCATCCTATTTGAGATAGATGTTAAACCTTGGGGTCCGGTTATGGGCCTGAAAGGCAACCAGTTTTTTCTTGTGCTATTTGGTAGAGGTGTACTTGGGGTCTGGTATTGGTAAAGCTTTCAGAGCATTATGAGGACTGGGTAAGCACTGTGTAAATGCAATACTTGACTTAAAAAACAAAACAAAACAAGAAGCAAAAAAACAAAACAATTTACAGTACTACAATGAGAAATGATAATGACAGAGCCTTTACAATGGGTTGTCCATTTCTTTCTAGCTGCCTGCTGTATTGAATTTTATTGGTTAAAAAGCCAATCAGAACAGGCAAATGAGGCTGTACAAACTCCTCTTTTTAACTTGCTTTGTATTTAGATCAGATTTTAATGCATGGTTCAAATCAATGGTGGTCAGACAACACGTACACAGTTATAATGGGATAAATAATATAATATGTACTGGTATTATATATTCAATTCAGTTTAATTCAAATATTTATTTATCATTGGCTCTGAAAATAATGCACATGTTCCTTAAAAACACAGAAAAAATATATTATAAACAGTTATAAAGCTCTGGAGAGCTTTTGACAGACAGAATAGCAAAACAAATTTTCTGATGGATGCTAATTCACTGTATTTGACAAGTATGAGTTAAGATCCCTGAGCACTTGAGTTCTGAAGCCCATCATGGTATATCAGAAGGTGTGGTGTGAGTTCTGCCAACTTTTGACACGACTTTTTCCTCCACCTGGCAGGGTCAGAGAAGACGTACAAGTGTGACCTAGTCTTGCTAGCCATGGGTTTTGTGGGGCCAGAGCGCAAGATCGTGGAGGAGCTGTCGGTGGACCTGGACCCGCGGGGCAACCTGCAGACTCCCAGCGACAAATACAGCACTAGCATCCCTGGGCTCTACGCTGCAGGAGGTAAGAGTCTGATGCATTGTTGACGGAAGAGATGATATATAATATATAGGAGTATAATGCACTGTTGATGGCGGTGATGATATGTATAACACTAACACATGGAGTATGATGTACTGTTGACGGCAGTGATGATATATATAACACATGGGGAAAAAAAAGAAAGAATGATAACAATAATGAGAATGATAGTTATGATTATGGTATGACAATAAATTGGAATGATATGAATATATTGAGATAATATTAGTAATATTGAGTGATGCTGATGCTGATAATGATCAAAATAAAAGTGATAACAATGATAACATTTATGAATCAGTTCCATGAGAATTATACAGGCATTCCTTTAGCCTTGAATATGAAATTCTATACTATAATGACTTTAGGACAGTAACTTATTGGGAAGAATTTTTGAAGAAACAAAAGTATTTTGGAATAATTATTTTCCTGTGTCCAGATTGCCGGCGTGGTCAGTCACTGGTGGTGTGGGCCATTTCTGAGGGACGACAGGCTGCCCGGCAAATTGATGCTGATTTGATGGGGCAGCAATCTAATCTGGCCGGTCCTGGTGGCATTGTAACATAAATTCCATGGCAAACAACTTTGTGAAAGCAAACTAACTTATTCTATATGTATATTTGATACGTCTTTGATCTGTATAAATTTATGTTGATTGTACTTCTAACGGAAATCACCAATCATGTTGAATAATTCATAGATAAAAAAAGTGTTGTTGGATTTTTGTTGTTGTTGGTTTTTTGCTCTCATTTTGTGGATTGAGAGCAATGAGGTGTTCGGGTGGCTTGTCGTGTTGATCTACTCACCTCAATACTATCTATCTAGTGATGACTGTAGCTTTAATCTTGAGCTTGTCAGAGGATTTGAAATTTCAATTTCTCTGTTTTTTTTCAATCAGGGGCTTATAGCTTATCTTTTTTTTTTTACGTATAACGTATATATATATATATATATATATATATATATATATGAATACAGTTTTTTCCCCCTTACTTTGTACATATATTTAGTTTTGAATGACCTATACTTAACTACCTTTTGTTTGTGACTAATTGAAGTTTGAGGAATGAATTCAAAGGCTGCTGCCAACAGCAAACTGTCTGTATCAAAGTAATAAAACTGATTGGTTGTAAAGAAGGAGGAAAGTCATTTTACTTGTTTTAGTTCATTAGCAAAAGTAGAAAAACGATGAGTACCAGTATGTATAATAGGACTCCTCGGGAACACTAAGATCACATTTCATCTCTCGTAGATGTTATTCCATGATTGACAATTCCTTTTAATGAATCATTTCCTTGTAAAAATAGATTAGGATGAAGTAGTTGAAGGTATGGTGTTATAGGCATGTGCTGTTGTACCACTTAATGATTTTTTAGTTTTTGTTTCTCTTAAAGAATGATAATACGACCACTGTTCATGATAATGGTCAAAGTCCACACAATAATCATGATAATTTAAAAATAATAATAATAATGATAATAATCATAATGATAGTAATAATAATAATAATGGTAATACGCAGCTTTTATGTAACTTATTATAGTCTGAAAAGTTCTGAGAAGAAATAGCCAAGCATTGTTGAAATGAAAATGGGTGTGGTTACTTTTTAGTGAGTAGTTGGAGGCCTATTTCTGCTGGTTATCTGCGTTTCTATCCTCACAAATGAACAGCTCATAAAGAATCATTTCATGTATTTCATAAAATGTTTCTACCTTTTGAGCTTACAAATTATATTCAGATAATATATAAGGGGACTACTCTTGCTTCTAAATGGCATTTCCTTGAATGGACACATGTTAAAAAAAAAACCAATGATTAATAAATTATTACCCAATTCTGTAGATTGTTGTTCTTTTTAATTTTCATCTACTTTACTGGTTTAGTTTGTGCGTTTTGAATGATTTGAATTCGTTTTTGTTCTTGCATGCTATATTATTCCCTTCTCATGCAAAAACCATTCATTTTTAACATGTAGCTGAGAAGCTGAATGTTCAATTGTTTCTGTAGAATTCCTTAGTTACTGCTTGTACTGTGCTCATAATGCCATGTATCCTGGCATCTATGTGTGATAGTGTTATCCTCATGCTTTCCATTGATTGCTTTGCTTCTTTCACATCAGATTCTTTTCATCATGATTGTTTTCAATTGAACCCTCATTTTTCATCATTAGCCAAAGAAATTAAAACTCCATGGGAACACACACTCCCAGGTCCAATGTCGTAGGGAGTCAAAAAAGTACAGGCTATTATTTTACAGGCGCAATCACAACTCGTATCTATCATCTATCATCTCACTTTCCCCAGGGTTGCTCTATGACCCTCTTGTGTTGTTGGGCCCTAAAACCACCAATAAACAAACAAACAAATTCACAGCTGAAAGAAAGAGGATCAGCAACATAAGATCATATGAGATAGGTAAAAAAATCATACGAGGTAGCAACATAAGAAAAACTGTCAATTCAATCTTCTTGTGAAGCCAGTGACTAAGGTAGAGACATGACCGAGTGGGAAGCACTGGGTGTTCTAAAACATCACTTGTCTTACAATTTACAAGTGATCCAATTTAAGTTTTCAGAGTCAAAACTGTTTTAGTTCTGGTTTGATTTCGGAATACTGGTCATTGATTTGCAGTTGTAGGCCGCCTGTCTCTTATATTAGCCACCTGGCTGTAAGCTTCCTTTGCAGGCCTTGATGTGTCGCTTAACCAAAGATTGCATGGTATGTATACGATTGTGACAGAATCACATCCAGGACCTAAATTTGACTCCTGATCTTCAAGATGAAATAACTTCTCTATCTCTTATAAAAATCAAAATTGAACAGAATAACAACAACAACAACAACAACAATAAATTTATAAATCATAAATTATCCCTCTGCCATTTGTGGTTTGGCCTGTTTCTTTCTCGCAACCAAGTCCATCATCTTACTTTCCCTTTCTGATCCTTGTGTGCTAGGGCACCCTTAAAAAAAACACCAAGAAACAAACAGACAATCCCGATCTGGTGATTTCATTCTTTGTGATCCTGTTCTACCCATTTATCAAATCTTTAACTGTCCAGTGGGAGGTTCTCTTTCAAGGCACTTTATCTTTCTGGACAGTTTTATTCAGTCCTAATCCCTTTTCGACAAGGGGCAATCTTGCTTGCAAATTTGTGCAATGCTCAGTGATGAGTGTTCTTTTTTCTGGATAATTTGGGTTGAATATTTGATCAACTTTCTCTGTGTAAGTTGACAGATATCTTCTCCATGTTTGTTATGGTTAATGACAAGAAAATTTGAGAAAAAAGTCAGATAATTACCTATATATGTTGAAGAAGCTGCATCTTGAAAGTAGTTTCAAAGGTTAGGATGGATGGACTGATAGTTTTGGTCTCTAAACTAAAAGTTACTTAATTAGTTGGAATAATTAGATGATGATTGTATTCCTCATACCTTATCATCATTATATGACTGTTTTTTATTCAAAAGCAGGCAATTTGTTTGACTTGACCATAGTGGTTTGATACGAAGAAAAAGGTCAATTTGTATAAGTCTGTATCATAGTACAACTCTGATACGGGGGGAACTAACTTGCTGCAAGGGTCAAATCAAGGAGGAGTCAATGCATCATATCATTGTCAACTTATTTACGACTTATAAGCTTAGTTGCAGTTAGATTAAAGCTTGTAACAGTTTTTGTACTCTAAAGAAGCTTAGTTTTCTATCCTGTCAATGAATGGTTTGTAACCGTCTTCCTTTCTTAATTTTACAATTATTTTGAAATTTCATTTGTTATAACTTGAAAAAACTCACCTTTTAAAAAAATTTCTTTGAGTGTCGAATTTTATGTTCTTCTTTTTCTACTTCTTTATTAATGGCTTGTTTGTTCTATATATCATATCATATATTGTAATACTATGTCACGGGTATAACGTCAAAGTAAAGCTGCGTAGGATTTTGGTGTTTGAATGCCATTTGATTTACATACCATTATGACAGCAATAAGCTTGCTACAAGAAAACAAAGCATGCTCTGCTTTTCTCCTGCTTTATAGAGAGCTTTGTAAGGTCTTTCTATTAAAGGAATATCAAATTTAAACATGTGAATGATTTTATTTGCATGGGAATGTGTTGTGAATAAAAGCTGGAAGCACAAAACTCAATTGTTGAACAGCTTGACAGCACTAGTGATACAAAATGACTAGCTCCAATCTATATTACAAGACAACCGCCATCAAGGAAAATTCTTATATTTATTGTGGGAATGTTTGAAGAAACTAGCTAAACTTTTTTTTTTCTCTCAAATTCGTACTCATTCTTGCTATGTTATTGAAAGTTGTCGGAGTCAGAGACTATTTAAATTTCTCCTTTTCTATTTTGGTTTGCTTCGTAACTTCTCACCGAGTGAACAAAATTAAAACCTCCATTATTAATAACAACAGGTTGCATGAGCA
Organism: Melibe viridis; assembly: GCA_039654465.1. Classification (NCBI taxonomy): domain Eukaryota; kingdom Metazoa; phylum Mollusca; class Gastropoda; order Nudibranchia; family Dendronotidae; genus Melibe; species Melibe viridis. The sequence goes on along the minus strand of JBCIKM010233875.1, from coordinate 4,050 downwards.
GCTAAGAAAAGTATAAAGTAGTCTTCTTATGGTCAACCCAATTCATCCCACTACACTATCAATTTTATTTAAGTAATCTATTTTTCTTGGTTGACCAGGTACTCTTAAACTGTTTTACTTGATAACAGAGGGAGATTCATACTGATTGTAATTGTTTTGATGGTTTTATTTATCGTAGAGGAATTTAAACTTTATACAGTACTCAATCTGTCTAGGAACTCCCAATCTTAATTACAAATTAATCAGAGATTTCATGCCATCATTTAATTTCTAGATACATAGTAGTTGAAGAGTTAACAAATGTTTGTTTTTCAGTTGTAAAACATAATTTTTCAGGGAAAGTGCCATTTATTATTATTTTTTTTAAATTCATGAATCTCCATTAATGATATTGACTGTTATTTCATGGCTGTTAATACTAATTAATTGTGAGTGAGCACTCGTATAATTTCTGTCGCTAATTAATTTTTTCTATATGTTGTTTGATGTCAACAATATTTGGTGTCATTCTATAGAAATAGATTCAAATGACAGAAATGCCTTCAGTGCCATGAGCTAACTGTGCATGTGGAAGCATTTAGTCCGAAACATTGAATGCATATTGTGCAAATTTCACTAGCGAGCCTTTCGGCGGTCACTTTGAGATATGCTTTACCTGCCCAGAACCCTCATTCAATGCAAGCCCTCAGCCATTCTTTGCCTATACTTTGTTTGGCATTTCAATTTCTGGTTAAGCAGACAGGAGAGAGCATCTCAGCAATCAGTGACAGGAAATGTTAAGATGGCAAAAGGAATGAAAGGGAAAGAACAGAAGTAAAACCTAAACTATCTTTGAGTTCTGTTTCAGGAATTATGAGTCAGGGAATTTAGTTTTATTATCTTTTTTTCTTTTTGACGAATTTAACTGTTCAACATATCATTATCTTGCTATTGCATGAAACAGCTTTATATCATTGTAATTTCATAACTTTGCCGGTGAGGATTTGTGTAGGACTTGTATTTAATTAATACAGTGGGTAATAAGTGCAAGTGCGTAATGTTGTTGGCACAAGATTTTAATACTTGAGTTTGAAAGAGTGTCTTGCTCTCTCTGGTTTAGGCTTAGGGCTGCATATTTATTGGTGGGTTGTTTGAGCAGTGATATTTTCTGTGCTTCCTATATCGGAGTTATATAGTATATAGGGTGTAGTTGCTGGTAGAACTTGTTGGAATAAAGTTCTTGAATGATGAGTGCCATTTTTTGTTTGTTCAGTTTTTAATTAAGAGCAAGAGAGGAGGAAGATAGAAGGACAGAGAGTGAGCGAGTTGTGGAGGTAGAGGTGGAGAGAGAGAGAGAGAGAGAGAGAGAGAGAGAGAGAGAGAGAGAGAGAAGGAGAGGGGAGAGAAAGGAGATAAAACAAAAGGAGAGAGAGAGAGAGAAGGGGAGAGAGACAGAGAGGGGAGAGACAGAAGATAGACAGAGAGAGAGAGAGAGAGACAGAGGCAGAGAGATAGAGAGAGAGACAGAGAGGGGAGAGACAGAAGATAGGCAGAGAGAGAGAGAGAGAGAGACAGAGAAAGAGAGAGAGAGAGAGGCAGAGAGAGACAGAGAAAGAGAGAGAGAGAGAGAGAGAGAGAGAGAGAGAGACAGAGGCAGAGAGAGAGAGAGAGACAGAGAAAGAGAGAGAGAGAGAGAGAGAGAGAGAGAGATAGAGACAGACAGAGAACAAGGGCCCCAGGGTTGCTCTGTGGCTGCTTCAGTTAAAAAGATGACCTTGGTTCTACTCATTTCATGCATGCTTCATCGTGCCAACCAAACCGCTGCTCTGCACTACAGCAGCCTAACGCCTGGCTTGTCCCTGCCTTCCTTTTGCACAGACCCCGAAGAAAACATTAATATGTGAACATTGCACGTCCTTGGTACAGGGAAGTGACAATCGACAAGATGTGGTCTGTCCACTGAGGAATTGAGGTTGGAGGCGTCCCTGGTGCCTCTTCTACTTCTGTTTCTTTTCTTTTATGCTGAAGCTTTTTGTCATACTTTTTCCCTTATTCCTTTCTGTCATGAGGACAGTTTTTGTTGTATTGTTTAGGTTACAGTGGTCATCCCTTATATCATGCCTTTTGGTACATGACTGCAGGGTCAGAAGTTAAACGTACTGAGTACTTACACAAAAAATTCGTTTGTCATGAGATTCAAACCTGGGGCCTTCAGGTTGAGAGGCGAGCACCTTACCTCTCAGCCACTGATATTGATGTGGATAAATCTACCCAAGTTTTTAAAACACTTTCGAGTCCCTTTTACTGGCGCCTTGAGTACGCCAATGTTAATAAAGAAGGAAAAGATATGATAATTAAGAATAGGAAAATTCCCTTTGTTTCATCCCATCTGGAATTTTTTCCCCCGTTTAAGTGTCTATCTCAAAGGAAGAGTGGGACAAACCAGGCATCAGCCACAGCGTGGTGTCACAATTAGATCAATATAGAACAACATTAAAAAAAAACAAAAAACAAGAGAGCCAAGAAAACATAATTTTCAAATTAACAATTTGACAGGATGCCGGACTCCCACGCCGAAGAGCTGAAAATAAACAGAAAATAGTTTTGACACAGTGCCGAGGTGAGTCAAAGCCATAGAGAGCAAGGAAGAAAAAACAAACAAAGCAGGAAATCGTCGGAGGGAATCGAATCCAGGACCTGCCATGGCACCGATTCGCCTGGTTACTGTCAGAACAGCGGGCTTACCAACTGAGCCATCCACCACTCTCATTCTATTTCCAGTGCCAGCTCCTCTCTTCTTCAGCTCTTCTTCATGCCGAACACCGTGGGTTCCGTTCCTGCTCCCGCCATCGTGTTGTGTGTGCTCTTGGATAAGGCACTAGACCAGACCAACCTCATCCTTTTGGCGATGGACGTTAAGCTCTGAGCCGCCCCCCCCCCCCTCCCCTCCCTGATTGACGTAAACTTTGTCTGTCCGAAAAGCTGTAACTTATGCTTGATTGACAGGCGGTTTGTTTCGTCTTTTCATGTGATGTTGAGAGGATATTGTATTGTAGAGAGTTTAGAGTATGGTGTTGACAATGAGTATGCACTATGCAGCGGATTTCCTAAACTCTTAAAGTCCTATTTTAGCTATTTTTAGAATTCATGTCCCCTGTCATTTTTCTTTTAGTCGATAAATACAATAGGTTTCTTTGGAGCTTGATTCACTTTTAATTGGCTCTTCCTCCTACCTCACGGGTATGACATGTGCGTGTAATTATATCTGTGCCCTTGTTGAACGTACTGTGCCTAACGAAGACTTAAGGTTGAAACGAAACGTCGCTGTCTTTGTTACTTTTGGTGTCTATAGTATAAGCCTGTTGCCACTATTTTGTTGTATGATTATCATATAACCAGGCTTAGCAGTAGTCCTTTGAGGTTAATAGTTCAAAGATCAGGGGAACGCCAGCATTTGGTTGCAGTCCTTGGAGAGCTCTTTCATTTCTGTCGCATAATATTTTGCGTTATGGATCATCTTCATTAATTTGTAACTCGTTTCCTATTTTCCCAGGTCCTTCTCGTTTTCTTTACAGAGTTGTTTTTTTTTTTTTTTGCCTCGAAGCGAATGGTATTCCGCTCTCTGAAAATACATAACTGCAGGTTTTTGTTTGAGTTATCTCCCCTAGATCGTATTACAAAATTATTTCGTAGATTCTCAGGGCGTGGAATAATAATTGAAGCCTTTACACAATTGCCCTGAAGGAAATCAAAACATACCAAAATAAAATCAAGGACGCAATACTAAACCACCAAAAAATAGAAAAGAATGGACATAACAAAATTGAAACCAACCATAACAAAACAGAAAAAAAAGAAATAACCCAAAACAAACAAAACAAAATAAAAATCAACCAAAACAAACAAAACAAAACGAAAATCAACTAAAACAAACAACAACAAAAAAATCAACCAAAACAAAACAAAAAACAAGTCAATGCAAAGCAACAAGAACAAAAACAAAAAAGGGGGGGGGGGGGGGGGGGGGGGGGGGGGGGGGGGGGGGGGGGGGGGGGGGGGGGGGGGGGGGGG
>JBCIKM010233764.1:0-12349 GCA_039654465.1 Melibe viridis | reverse complement strand
ATAATAATAATAATAATAATAATAATAATAATAATAATAATAATAATAATAATAATAATAATAATAATAACAATGCTTCTGTTGGTGTGTTCTATAGGTAAGTAAAGTGCATTCCCAATCATATTTTGGTTCTATAAGACATCTCAGGTGTCACTTACCGGCTTAATCATGATGGGGTCGTTCTTTATTCAATAACCTTGCCTGAAGAATAGTGGTGCCTTGTCCGAGCCTGTTGTCAAAAATTTGGCAGTCATGGTGGAACAAACTAAAATCACAAGATATTTTTTTTTTTTTTAGAGAATCTGTGTTGGGGTTAAAGTAAGTAGGCACAGCGTTCATTTAGTGCACACGTGATGGTTTTAAAAATAAATGAAATTTCCCCTTTTCTTTAACACCACGGTGGAAATTTTCTTAACATTCAGATTTTGGAGTCTATCTCAGAGGACGCCTGGGAGGTGGAAAGACCTAACTAAGCGTTAACCGCAATGTGGTAGGCACGATGGTCCCAGCCCAGTAGGGATCGAACCAACGCCTTTCGACATGGACGTTCAAGGCCTTGACTGACAACGCCACCTTGCCTGAATTTATGATCATTGCAGGCCTATTCTGGCTGCAATTGAGGGGGTCTCGAATGACCCTGGAGTTATAGGCTAAGTAGCCCCACTTACTTGTAATTTAAGCCCGCAACTCTCTCTCTCTCTCTCTTTCTCTCCCCCCTCTCTCTCACACACACACACACTCCCTCTTTTACACGCACGCACGCACATACACACACGCGCGAGCGCGCGCGCACACAGATAGACATGCACACTCTCACTTACACGTGCTCTTTCCATCTGCCACGTCTGTCGTTGTCCAAGTTGATTGGTATTTGCTTGTTATGTGTGTTGATTTACCCACTCATAATATTCAATTTGCAGAGTGCCTCAAAGTCAACGTTTTAGTTCGAAGCATCACCATGCAAAATTTGGTTGGGTTTATAGGCTAGTTAACCACAAACGGCCTAATATTTGCGATCTAACAATCATCAGAATAGATGCAAATTTAAAAAAAATAAATGAATAAATAATACTTTTTAAAAACTCAGATAACAAATTAGATCTTGCGTTTACAACCAACTGGGGGTCCATATGCCCCCCTCCCCCACCCTCTCCTATCTTACATTATTCTTACAGGGGCTAATGGAATGTCTCCCCAAGAGAAAAATCCCATGGCTCGGTTTAGAATCGACATCACACCCTGTCAGCAGCCCGACGGTTGTCTAAACAACATTAATTTTTGTTTGTTTGTTTGTTTTTTTATTAATATATTCTCTGGTAATTTAGCATCAGCAGCAGATGCCTTACAAAATAACAATAACAAGATAAAAAGCAAACCGACCTTATTTCATTGTACCCTATTTTTGGTATTGCGATCCTCGTGGTTAGTAGAGCTAACAAGAAGGTAGAATGTGCACATTTCCAGAATGCAACCTGTAAAATACAGTTTAGAATTTATGCCAAGATTCTAATGCCAGTTTTACAACACTCCACAGTATTAGGTAGCAGTGAGCACTATGTTTGAATTCATACCAAGATTCTAATGCCGGTTTTACAACACTCCACAGTAATAGGTAGCAGTGAGCAATATGTTTATATTTTGTCAACACTGTAACTTCCAGTGGCGACGGCAGCGTTCCGGCAACTCGTGCTGAGCCAGAGTGAACCAAAATTGATCCTCAGCAGGACACAGACAGGATTGTCATTTGTTTCAATTTGTTTAAAGTTCAACTATCCGATAAAACATTTATGTCCACCAACTCATTATATTGCTATTAGCAATTAGCTCATTCCACATCCTACCTTTTCCAAACTGTACCGATCACCTGTGCCCCCTCCCCCCTTTTTCTTTTTTCCACCTTCCTGCTCCCGAAGCAGAAAGTCTTCAGACAACTGCATTTTCGAGAGGACGGGCAGACGCCACTGGGCCAGTTGCTCAATATGCGAAGGATGCTTCTCGGATAAAAAAAATTCTCAGCCTTGCAGGCAATATTGTAAGATAGTCAGAGACGCGAGGCGCATGAAGAGGGCAAAATGTGACTACGTGTATCATACTCCGGCGAAAATACCCGTCAACAGGCTCGTTTCATCGGGCCTGGTAAATCTGGAAACGTTGTTTTGGGGATAGATAGGAATGGTGGCCGCGGCAGCAGAAGGCTGAATGAGAGGCACCACGAGGCAAGGCGGTGATGTCATGGGCCGTGGGGGGCATTTACAGCACTCATTGGAGTGGTCAACGAGCAGTCTGACTTACGCACCATCACCTCACCCCTCTTTTCTTTTCCATCATTATTATTCTGAAACTGGAAATATTTACCAACTAATAATATATTATTTAGTAGAACTTTAAAAAAAAACAAAAAACAAAAAAAAAACAATGAATAAATAATTAAATGAAGCATGTCAATTTATTAGGGGCAAAAACAGTAGATATCGTTATATTTTCTCTCCCGCCTAGTGCCTTTATCAGAAAGAATTCATCAATGGAAACGAGTAGACCCTATGTAATAATGCCTTTTTGGTGACCGTATGTGAAATGCAATAGAGGATAGAAGTAGAAGCTACCTATACCATCCACAGAGTGTGGTATGTCTTGGATGCAATAGTGCAAAGGTTAACCATGTGTAGTGTGTAGTCAAGCAATTATCTTACTTCATCCAGCTGAGTGCCATTTTCTTTATTCTGCTTCAATTTTGCATTTATGTATTTTGTGTTATAAACCATGGTAGTTTGTGTTTGTTTCAATTAATTAATTAATTATTCTTTGCCATGGATGATTAAGCTTTACAGGATTTGAAGGGAAAACTGCATGCAAAGAGAAGTTTAAAGGATAAAAAGAAAGTTATCAGTGTCAACTGACCAACACCAGAATGATGGAACAATATCGACCTCCTACTTTAATAATAATAAAGTAGGGGGTCGATCCTTCCAGGCCCAAAGATTTATTAGTCGTGCCCGAGGAGCTTGAACACTCTGGAGTCACCACTGGTAACTTGGTCTCCAACAAGCTTGGTGCACATTCTGTCTATCATTGTCATTAGAGCTCTACAGTACAATAAATAACAAACCAAAACATTGCTTTCATAAAACAATATAGTTTTTTACTATAAAGATTAATGTTGCATCTCAAAGTTGACATTCATCACTCTTTGTATCAACTATTTGTGGATCAAATCAGTTACCCCAAGACTTCTTGATTTTTTTTTCTCAGCAGCTTAGCTGAAAGAAGAATATGATAAAAGAAAAACAAAAACAAAAAGAAACCCTCTGAAACATAAAACCAAAGCAGACAAAAATTGTAAACTTTAAAGAGGGTCTTTATTCAAGTCATGATAATATGTAATAAAATGCAATAAAATAGCACCCACAGGAGATTCCATTGTAAAAAAAAAAAGATAAATTAGTTTTTTCTTTCATGACATCTTATGAAAAATCAGTATTACTTGTACGGAAAAACCAAGTCTTTAGTCTTGAAGAGATAAGTTCAAAATGATTTAAGTTATGAAAGGCTAGGTAAAATAAATTTAAAAGAAAAACAGTGAGTAGAAATCTAAAAGTTGGATATGCACTGATATAACAATATTTTACAGAGAATAAGAATCAAGCTTCATTATGTACAATGTATAAACAATATGAAAAGGAACAACTTGCAACAGTACTTCATTCTTACCACTTACAATTCAAGATGACAGAAAACAATTTTTTTCAAGAAAATGATGCGCCTCAGCAGCCATCTCATATCCAGCGATCAATGGTCAAGGAAAATAAAATTTATATAATATGCATATTAAAAAGTACAATAACTGAATACCATAAAAAGTTCATGGACAGCTATTTGCTCTTGTTCAGAATATTTTGCCCCTGAGTACAACCAATCAATGTTGAGAAACAGATAAAATAAGAATTACAATTTTGATCAATCTTACTCAAACAAATACTTCATTAAAAATGATTATAAGTTTTCAAGTTTAGAAAATTTTCTATGGTGTCCACAAAAACTGGATTTGATGTATATAAAATATCTGTGTCAGGATATTGGAAGCAATGGAAAAGAGAATAATTACATACAAATATTTGAGATGGGATAAGGACCTTTTTCATCATATTCTTCTTTCGAAAAACTTTTTTCCATGAAGTTTTCCTCACGAGCACATATTTTCCCCCCTTCAAAAGCTGCATGTTCGTAAGGGTTCACAGATACGCTTATCTTAGGACTATATCCTTTGGAAATAGCCAAATTGTGGAGTTCTTGTTGTAACCTTGGTCCAAGACCTGGAAACATTGATGACCCTCCACACAGAACAATATTGGAAAACAGTTCCCTCTGAACATGATCATCATCAATGAGTTTAATACATTTGAAAACAATCTCATGAAGCCCTGGGAACTCTCTGTTAGCCAAACTGGGTTTGAAAAGAGCCTCTGGACACTGGAATAGTTCTGGTCCCAGTGTGACAGATTTGCTCTGTCCAGGAATGTTATGAATTACCTGTTTATCTTTGGTAAAATTTTTCAACTCTTCTTCATAGTTACAAGCACAATAGCAATACTTTTCTTTGATAGTATTCATAAGTTCAAAGTTCCCAATACAGGAAGCATCCGAATCTGCTGTTTTAGATACCATTCTAGACAGAGCAGTGGTCAGATCATTTCCAGAAAACTGAAAAACAAAAGCAAAGAAAACTTAGTCATGAAGTGTCACAAAAGATCTTCATAATTTCTGAAATGTCTTTTTGTCCAGGCTTGCTTATAACAGCTAAGAGTTAGAAAAGCGATTTGCTGAATGATTGCTCTCTGCATTTTTCATCACTTTTTTCAAACCTCAAAATTAATTTCAGTTAACAAATAGGTATCTACTCAAAATTTGGCAAGTTTGTTAACAAATACTCTATTTCTCAAAAGTGATTTTTTTCAATATTAAAAATTTGGTGCCATGAAAGAAAGGGGCCAAAAACAGCGTGCTGAAAGAAAAGATCTTAGTCTATCATATATATGTGATGACATATAACTTTAACATGGAAACGAATCCTGATGCATCTAGATCTTAGTAACAGCATTCTAAAACAGGAGGATAAAACTGGTCCACATAATTTGTCTTTGAAGTGGAATCAATGACTTCTCGGTGAGCAAATAATAAAAGAAGATTAGAACCTTCTTTGTTTCAATAGGCTGCAAACCATTTGAAAATCTGTAAATTTGAAACTGAATTGTAAAACCAAAACAAAGTAATTGCTTGATAAATTCAGTGTTTCAGTGCTGATTATGTCAAGTACATCACTTTTCATGAATGAGGAGCTCCTCCTACTCCTGTTTATTTATGCTCAAGCATTTTAACTTTTCCTCATTAGCTTGCCTATAGTCTTTTTGATAATCATCAGATTTGAACCGGTGCAGGGGTACAATAAGGGAAAAAGGATTCATCCTGCACTTGTTCTAAATACTGAAATAACTGAATCCGAAACCCAGTTAAACATGGTTACAAACAGCATTTGCAGGATGATGGGTGGGGGGATATCATTGGAGCCATGGGAGTCATATGGTCTGAGAAAGCCACAGAAGTAATGGCAAGGAGCAGACACCTTGAACCAAAGATTGTGAAAATAGTTGTATGAGTATAGTGTCGAAAGCACCATACTCATACAACTATTATCGCTATCTATGGTCTGAGAGATAAATTTTACAAATTTTGCGTATAACATTACTATAGTCTGTTCCACACAAAAAAACCAGCGTTTTTTCAAACTTAAGTTCTATTAAATGATAATTATTAGATTATATCGCGGGCGTGATGGCACAAGGGCGTATAAAAAAATCGCAACTTTTCATGAGAGAGAAAAAACTGTTTAATTTCGACATTTTTATCATTAGGAGTATGAATTTTTTCAAGGAGAAAGGTTTTTTATATATCAAGACTGTGATGGCTTCAAAAATTGAAATTACATAATACTTAAGCTGCAATTGTTGATACGCCTTTGTCTTTGCAGAAAATCGAGTTCAGCTTGGGCGGAACGCCGGTTACGCCTCCGTTTTTCCAAGAAATTTGGAGTGAAAGAGGTGTACTATGTGAGACGCCTCTGTACCTTTAAAAATGTCAGAATAAAAGAGGCATATCATTTAATACGCCTTTGGCATTTTAGTAGCGGGGGGTATAAACTAGTCTACAGATACACCTCCGTCCCAACTTCAGTCCCACCAGAGAAAAAAAAAAGTTTGGTCAGAATTTGGAATTCGAAAAGGAAATTAACGGATGGTTAAATTCACAGAAAGATTACGGTGTTTGTGTTGGAGCGACATTGAACGAATGGCCAAGCATTTTTGGATTTTGCGTGTGTGTAGCAGCATGATGCAAAGGATGCTAATAAATTAGTTCCATGCGTGCTTGACCAGTGATTATTCAGTGAATACTTGGATGCATCTTCATTCCGTTACCAGTCTGCTGTGACTGCCATTGCCAACCAGCTGCAAAAATTTATTGTTCTTGGCTTTGCGGTGTTCGGGCTTTCCTTATCATGTCATAGAGACTGCAGCATGCAGTTGCATTGAATGAACCGTGAAAGACCTCCCTATCACATTAATGGAGTTTTTAGTATTTTGTAACGGATCTTAGTACTGGTAAAACTACCCAATTTAATTGTAAAGCATTAGGAGATCAGATACCAAAGTCCATTCAAACTGTGCAGTCAGTGTAGGAAAATCATCATGGAACAAAGGCGAATCAAATGATACGCCTATTGTCTTTGAGTCAAAAGGCCAAATACTTGTTACGCCTGTTTTCTATGATGATTTTTTGGGTCAAACTCCAGATTTTAAACTTAAATTTTGACTTTAATTTTCAAGATTTCATTTTCATCTTTGAATATAGTATACCTATGGTATGTATCATCACATGAATGGCAGGAGGCACAGAGGCCTATCAAGTGATACGCCTTTAATCCATGATGCCCGCGATATATAGTACCTCAGTTCTTTGCTTGGCAAGTCTCAATTCATAGCCATTCACTACCGGCACTGGGAAGCTGGCTCCTGCCCCAATCTCCACAACCGTGCCAGTGGTTCTGCTTGAAGACAGCAGACACATCTCACCAGATAACTTGTACCTCAAGAAGGGTGCATCAAAATGTTCAAAAAATATCTGTAAGGAAAAAATGAATGATATACATACGAAATTCTGCTATCGGAGATTCCCTGTGATGTAGAATATGATCTTGATGATCAACAACTACAATTAAAATTCTAAAGAATATCTTCTGTGAATGGAAGGATAATTTAACAAAAATGAAAGTATAATGCAACAAGATTCAAATTACAAAGCTACAACAATGGCATGATAAGACAGAAGAAATCACGACAAGATGGACCAAAAGGTATGTCCAACAAGCAAAGAGGGGAGAGCAAAGAGTAGTATAATAATTAATTTTTAATTCTTGCATCTATTTATGAGAGCTGAGCAAGGACTAGTGAAAACTAATGGTCTTTGCAAAACTTTGTCCTTTGCCCAAGGGCCACTCCTTGAAGCATGGACCATGTGCAGTCCTTTTTAAATGCAGTGAGGATAACTGAGAGGTGATGTTTAACTGCAATGGGCAATGCATTATTGTAGGGCCACCGTCAAAGATTCAACCATTTTTCATTTGATTAGTTATAACGTTGCTTGCCTTCCACACTTCCTACACTGCATCATCAACAATCAAGAGTTGTTTGGTCATGCATTTGATGCTATTAGTCACCCCCAGACAAGTTTCGTAGGAATTCTATTCTTCTGATAACAGCTCATTTTAATACCCATAGAAGTCAACACTCTGCTAGTTAGTTCTCAACCAGTGCCACATGCAGATTTATTGGATGCTCTGTGACCCAGCCCTCACTCCTTCTCCCTCGGGAAAAAGACCTGTTTTCTGGTCAGGACCAGACCGTATGTGCAAGTTTAACTACTAAATGACTGGTGCAGCTTGTTACATCAGCAGTCTTTTATAACCATGCTCAGGGTGGTCATTTTTAATCACACCCAAAGACCAGGACAGGCCCTTGCAGTCCTTCCCAAAGTTTCACTTTGGACTGGTGGTTATGCAGTGCACTGAGGACTGACCAGGACAACTATTTATGCAAAGAATTGACCATGAAGATTCTATTATTAGCATGAATGATCAATGCAGTAAGTACTATAAGATAATGGTGAACAAGACAGCCAGGAAATATACAGGTTGAATTATCAAATAAAAGATGCTTTAGTAAGTGATAATGTAAAGTAAGTCTAAGTTCTTGTTGGAGATTAAATATTGTCCTATACAATGTCTTTTGCAATATTAGGTAATGAACAAAAAGAAATAATTGGTCATACCTCAGCTGTTCTCTCTAAAGTTAGCCTTGGGATGAAACCTGTATGAATTATCAGGAAGGGGTGGTCTGAAGCTTTCACTTTAAGTTTGTCATTGATCAGTATTTGCCACATAAGCTCCACATCATCCCAGGAGGCAATATGACCAAATTGGTAAGGATATCTGATGCGAAAGTTCTCTCTCTGGGATAGAGCAGCGTCTGGGAAACAGAATTCATTAGAGTCTTCATCATATCAGTTTCATTCAAATCCTATCACAGATGCAATAATAAAGCGTCAGTCATACACAGTGAAATCTGGATAAAGTCTGGACTGAGAAAAGTGTCAAAGGTTGACTATCAATTTGGAAGGATGTAAACCCTCGAATGAAAAGTGGTAGGATCACGGTATATTATGGCTCTTGATGCTTTTGAGGGTCTTTTGGTTTTTGCTTTTTTCAGTAATTTGCGTAGTGTTTAACATAGTTTGGAAATAGTGAAATTGAGTTAAAAGTGCATTTTTTTCTGTTCCCCCCCCCCCCCCTCACCACCCTGTGCCTGGCTAGTCACAGTGGTACATGTCTAGTGACCAAGTGGTGTTTGAATAGCTTAGCCTTGGTTGTGCATTACTTAGCGTGGTTGAAAATGAAGAGAGGCGAGCCAAACACTCTTACTTTTGATTTTATTACCCTTTTGCATGGATTTTACCACTGCATTATGTCCCAGTGCTGACTTCAAGCGAGTTTCATGCCCAGGTCGTTGACTTCATGAGAAACTAAAATACTAAGATTAAGAAGGGAAAAAATGGGCCCGCTAACATGTGTTGACTTGAAGTGAGATGACTTTATCCGGATTCCATTGTATCATCAACAGTCTACTCCTCCCCGTTGAACATGCCTCTCTTCTTTGTATTTCTACTCCAAACTACATAAATAGCTCTCAATGATATCAGATAACTCTGGCTGAAAAGCATTTAAGGGTTGTAGTTTTTGGGGAAAAAAATATACTTAGTCTATTTATGCAAGCATGAAAAGAAATCAAGGATTGTAGTTCTGTTTTGTTACTTGAATTATTAAACTGCTTTAAAAACCTTAGTCTTTTTCAATGAAGACTAAAAGTCAGTGTTTCTGGAAGGCACATTAAAAGAAAACTCAATTCAGACATATAGAAGTAACCCTGTCAATATAACTTTATATTCTGCATATATCATCATTGCTCCATTGATTTAATTGTTTCTCACTGCATAAGTTGTTCTGTAGTCCAAGACATCTTAGAAAGACAACAATAAATTGACTTTGTTTGTTCTGGGTTAATAAGAACTCAATAGGAAGTAAATCGGAAGAAAGAACACAGCAACATTAATTGTATAAAACACAGCCATTGAACTCTTTTCCAAGTTAAACATTTTCTATAACTCTTTTCTTTTAAATCCCCATCCTTTGTGTATCTTTCAACGATTTGTTTCCCGAACATTTTCTTGTGTCCCATTGATTTTAACATATGCTGCTGAAATCCTCGTGAAAATTTGTTCAGAATATAAACTTGCTCTGTGAGATATTAATCATGAGAAAGTGCCACTCACCACCAAGAATAAACTCTTTTTCACTGGTGGTTTCATCCTTGGGATATCCAATAACGTTACGAATGATGACTGATTCTGATTCTTGACAACTATCAGAGAGCCCAGCTCTACACCAAGAGCTGCCACAATCCAGGACGATGGCTGATCCTTCAGTCATTTTGTCTTTCAAACAAAAACTTTCTTCATGCTGTGAATAAAAAGTCATGATTATTTGTAAAGTTATCGATTTCTTTATTAATATGAGATTCCCCATAGCGTAGTGTACAGAGTTTACTTGGCCCATAGGCATTCGATGAAGTGAGAGAAGGGATTTGAAACCTTACACACAAACAGACAGACTAACAGACAGCAGGAAAATTTTTATTAGATAAGACTATACTTACTTTGAGAGTTTGTCAAGAAAAGAAGCAAGTGGTTGTGATCGTTAATGACAGTCCATCGTAAGTACTTTTCATTGTTTACATTGACTGCGTAAAAACTGTGACAGTTCGAACAGTTGGTCGCTCCGTTTCCTTCGGTCTTCCTCTTTATCACTTTTAAAGTAACAGAAAAACATCAGCAAGCACGCTGGAGACAGATAAGAGAAGAGAAGATAATATAAGAGACCATAACATGAGAGAAGAAAAAGAAGATTTTGTTAAAACGGCAGTGTCAAGTCAATATGAACGTTGTTTTACTTCTATCGCTTCAAATAGACCTCTTACCAACAATACTTTGATTCACAAGTCTTGGAAGAGAGTATGACCCCGTGACCACGCTTGGGGGGAAAATTGTGGTCCTTTCTTCACTTTAAAATGGTGTTTCTGTCCACTGAAACATCGTGTCCGTGACACTGTCAAATGAGCCCCTTACACGTCAGAATGACTACTCACGCCAAAAACAGTACCGTCCTTTTTTATACACCAGATTGACTCCCCACGTCTAACAACTGTCATTCGTCAATTGACATTGGTGTGGTTATTTTCGAGGTTTAGGCATCATGCTTAAAACTCTTTCCAAGTGTTTGTTTATTTGTTGTTGCTGTTCGCAAGACGGACGTTATGTGTTGTTTTTTTTTGTTGGTTTTGTTTTTGTTTTTGTTTTTGTTTTTGTACGGCAGTGCTCTTGGTGCGTTGCAATGTGATTTTCTCAGATCAACTCCTCACGTCTAAAGGGCGATCATCATGTGTCGAGTTACATTACTGTGGTTTTTTCGTCGTTGAGGAGGAACATGTCCTGAGAGCGAGTTTTTCAGATTGACTAACCACGCCAAAAATACTATCGTCATTTTTAGACGCAAGATTGACTACCCACGCCAAAACCCTTTTGTCATTTGTCAATTTACTTTAGGGTGGTTGCTTTCGTGGTTGAGACATTATACTTAAAACACAATCTGGTTTTTGTGGGTTGTTTTTTATTTTTTGTTTGTTTTGCTGGACAGTAGTTAAATAGCGTGATAATTGATTGGCATAGTGTTTTTAGAATACTAAAATAGCAATTTTTGCTTGAGAACAGTGCTGTTGATATAACCAGAGGTAATGATTTTGACGTGAAGGCCTATGCAATAAATAAAAATGTTAGTGTATTTTGCGTGATTATAATGAATAAGGCTTGAGAAACCGATAAAAGTGGGTTTTTTTGGTGAGCAATTTACGAGACCAATTTTTTGGGGTAGCTGGATGCCTCAAGAGTAGGATTCCACTTGTTTCCTTTATTTTAAGTGTTGCCATCAGTGAATTATCACCCTTTGAAGGTCATTGAGTACAAGTTATAAAAAAATCAATTATTCTTTTGAATTTTTACTGCATAAAAGCAATTAAGTCCTTTCTACCTTATGGAAGTTATGCACAAACATGTTATTTTTTCCCTTGATGAAGTAATTTTGGTGGTTTCATAAGCAAAATCCTTTAAAAAAAAACATAATTAAAAAGCAGATCGATATAATATGTATTGATATTTAACTTTTTGTAAGAAAAACAGCATTACATATGGTTTCTGTGTCTTGTTGAACCCAACAGATGTCATCCGTGATTTCAATTTCATTTTTCTCACCAGAATTATCCCCCATTGGTGGCCAAATTGTTTTCATGGCAAGTGCTTGTTATTCCTGATTGACTGAAAACATCAATCGTTTTTCTATTTGCTTGGCGACAACCACAGACACAGTGAATCTGAGTATTTGTTGTTCAAGACAGTAATTCTGTCTATATTTTATTACTGTAAGTTATTTGCCCTTGAAATGTCATTAAGGGCTTAAGGCAAAACAACTATATATAATCATAAAAATGAATAGCATATAGTATAGACAGTGCCGAGGTGTTTTAGGGTGGCGGATGGCTCAGTTGGTAAGCCCACTGTTCTGGCAGGTCCTGGGTTCGATTCCCTCCTCCGACGTCTTCCTGTTTTTTTTCCTTTCTCTCTATGGCTTTGACTCACC
>JBCIKM010233653.1:2500-12352 GCA_039654465.1 Melibe viridis | reverse complement strand
ACACACACACACAAGCACACACACACACACACACACACACACACACACACACACACACACACACACACACACACACAAATGCTCACACACATACAAACCCCAAACAAAAGAGGAAAGGAAATGTTTTAAGAATATTTTATTCAAAAAGATTTGGTCAGCTCGAACGCTTACACGTCTCACATTGCTGAAAAGTCATAGTAAAAGGATAAAAGGCTCCCTATAAAATGTTTAAGCTGAATCTAACATAACTTTTAAAATTTGAAAAACAAAATCTGAATAACACTTTTTTTTGCCACACCAAGCTTTGTCATGATTGTTTTTTATGGAATTTCTTTTATTGCGCGCTTCAAAGTCTCAACAGAAAGGTTTTAAACTTATTAGGCAACTGTGTATATCACAGTAAAACAGACTTATTATGTTGACGAAAAGTGGGATTTTCCCAGCTATATGAGATTATACCCCCTCCCTGCCCCATGGTAGGATCGTTAATTTCGTTAGAATTTTACGCAACATCTGACACGTCGGATACCCTTCCTGTCAAAACCAAATTCGGAAAAGGGAAACAATGAAAATGGTAGCTTTTTAAAAGTTATAACCTTTTTTTGCGTGGTACTACTAAAGAAACCAAGTGAATAGTGTTATCTTTACGTCATCAAAAGAAGCGTCATAAAGAAATTTGAATGTCCCCTGACTAAGCAAATTCTCCGGAGTCCGGGAAATATTCTCGCAGAGTGACTAACAAGCATTTATTGGAAGTAGTATCTGGTGATAGCAGATGGTTCCTTCCAAGCCTATTGTTTGGGAAAAAGTCAGAAAGAGCATAGAGTAGGCCCTTAAAGTTTTTTTAAAAAAAAGAAACCCTCCAGATGATTACCCTAATAACTTGATGTGACGTAAAGTAAGTCAAAAGACTCCGTTCTACGTCATTTCTTTGAAATTCTTAACCATTCGGAAAACGTAATTTGTGATAAAAATGATCCAATCTAAATCTTAACATCCGCTATCTGTAAAAAAGATCCGACGAAAATGGACATAGCTCTAGCATTCTATAGAAAGAAAATGCTCAAGAAGCATTTTACTCGTTGTCTTAATGAGTTACAAAATACGATTTTCTTGTTCGTATTAGCAAGGACACCTGCTTTGTTTGATCTGCCCGTATCTATCATAGGGTTGGATAATCAATCATCCCTCATTACCGAGGTGATACTCCAAGTACTCTTTCATTAGAAACGACAACCCTGACAGAAGAAGGGGCAGTAATCTGCAGGTGTGAAGAGGCCATTAGACTTTATTACTGTGTGGGCATGCGAAAAAATGATACACCCTGCTCACTCATTTAAGAAAAAAATACTCGGCCGAAGTTTTTCTATTAAATTTCAAAGTAAATTTTAAACCGTCGTCTTGTAATTATCCGTTTACAAAATTATTAGCATTTTTCTTTTGATACAGTTACACCAATTGTTAAAGACACGCCTAATACATTTGTCAAAAAAAAAGGCGGATCTTTTGCCATGGAACTAAGACTTTTTTGTTTGCTCATTTCTAAAACACTCATTTTAACTTAAATTAAATGAAATATAACATTTATAAAGCACTTATCCACGGTCATGATCATGAGCTAAACGCTTTACAATACCATATCCCTGACAGACAACCAACATGGAGCACATGACTAGACAAGCAGCTTGTTAAGCGCTTTACAATATGTCGGACAGAGACAAGATTGTCTGATCTACAACCAGGGGGACCTCCGAGCTATCGATCCATCTCCAATAGGATGAGGATAGTGTGGTAAAGTGCCTTACCCGAGGGCACAACGTCAATGGCCAGAGGCTATATATGGGGCAGCGGGTCTGAGAAGTGACCCCACGCGTCAACATTCCATACATTAGCCACGATCGTGATTGCTTGACTCTTGCATGCAGCGAGTTGTTAACTACTGAGCCATCGACGATATTTTAAGCCTTTCTTTACAGTTGAGACACAGAAGAAAGTCGGAAGGAGCTTTATCTGAGCTACATCGGGGTTTGGCTGAATCCCAGGAAAGCTGATTCGCTGCATTCAGCAGGTCATTCCGCGTTAAACAAACTTTTGGTTTTTAACGCTAAGACTGTAACTGCCGCTACACTTACCCCCCCTCCCCACACACACACTCACACACACACACACACACACACACACACACACACACACACACACACATCAGTGACAACCCTCAGACGAGACCTCAAAAGACTTAACAGAGAGTTCAGACTGTTGAAAGATCTAAAAAATATACCCAAATAGACTTTGAAACCGTCCAAAATGGAGGCACACCACAGCATACATCTCAGAGGCAGTACAGGTGATGAAGAAGTCAGATGACTGTTCAGCTGAAGGGCGTTACGTCAAGTAAGTCACTGTCAATGCTGGAGTGTTGTATATTCGAGGGGAAAAATAGTTATGAAGAGCTCTGTTCCTATTGGAATTGATTCAAAAAGCGAAGATCGGAACTTGTTAAAATGCTTTAAAAAACAAAGAAAACAAACCAGATTGGTTTTGATTAGTGCGTCCAATTCTACAATTTATTATAATAATAATGACAACAGCAACAAATGAAAAAAAAGAGGAGCTGGCACTGGAAATAGATGAAAATGAACAGAAAATAGTATAGGCACAGTGCTGAGGTGAGTCAAAGCCATAGAGTGAAAGGAAAAAAAACCGGAAGACGTCGGAGGAGGGAATCGAACCAGGACCTGCCACGGCACCGATTCGCCTGGCCACCGCCAGAACAGCGGGCTTACCAACTGAGCCATCGGCCACCCTAACAACAACAACAACAACAACAACAACAACAACAACAACAACAACAACAACAACAACAACAAAGAAGTTTGTATTGAACAGAGGTCTGCTGAGTTATCTTTTGTTAATTGACAGCATATATTATCTCATATCCAATTAGTGGCTTAAAGTTGACATTAACGAGCAATTTTTGTAATGAATAAAGATAAAATCTTTATAATAATTGAGGACGTCAAAACAAACAAACAAACAAAAACCACCAACAACCGAAAACAACAACAAAACAATAACTCACCAATGTGAAATAAGGAAACATGCAACCACATAAAAATAAAGTTCCTTGGCTTAATGAAACTAGTGTATTCGATTTTTAACCCAGGAGAAATCTCATGAGAATTTTTCTATGACCTCGTCATCAATTCAAATCATGGCCTGAAGGGAGACATCATTTTTCTAAGCAGATCAAAATCGTTTCAGACATGGGACATGTTGGCTTGTAATTCTGAAATCAATCTTGCGCAAACCCTAACATGCGTATAATTAATATTGATGGGGATAACATGAAAAGAAGATATGGGCAGTTCGGTTTAATAACGAAGATTAATATGTTCTCTTTGATCGTATTAAATCGAAAGGAAAAAGGAAACGGAGCAAAAAGAAAACAAACAACAAAGTAGCCAAAAAAAACAAAAGAAAAGAAAAAGAAAACACACACAAAAAACATAACAAAAACAAAACAATTAGCCAATAACAAAAAAAAAAAACAAAAAAAACAAAAAGTGAAAAAAGTAAAACAAAACAACAAACAAACATAAATCAAATACAAAAACAAGAAATAAACCCCCAAAAAACAAAATACCCCCAAAACCGAAATTAAACTAAAGAGAGAGAGAGAGAGAGAGAAAAAAAAAAATCAAACAAACAAAGTATAAAATCTGAAAGATTAAGAGAATAATATTACAAAACGGTTATTCCTTCCAACACACAGTCACACGTTAAGTCCCTCCGCCCTCGCCCTTTATCTCGCATACAAGCAAACAAAATAAAATCTCAAGCAAGAAACATGTTTTTCATATTGCATTCGGTCTAACATCACAATGAAATATCTCAAGTATTTTTAAATGCTATTGAGCTATCGGTCTTGCACCGGAAATAAGCTCCAAAGGGGACTCATTCTTACAATAATGTCTTTTTCGCTTTATGGACACAGAAAAGTCGTGATAGAAATGGTTACCTTGCAGGAAAAAATGGACAAACAATATCGAATATTATTATTGTTTTAGTCATCTTTTTTATAGCATGATGAAAAAGGAGTGTGGTGACAATACATTCCTACAACAGATTTTTAAATGATGACACACAAATACAAAATTATAGGGATATCAACTCAGTGGTTAGGATTAGATAAATATCGGTAGATTTATTGAGGTGTTGAGGACGAGAGTGATTAATTCACGTTGACTCTTGAGTTTTAAAAACGAAACAGTGGAAATAATGGTATGATGAACGATTAGACCGAGGGTGATTAAGGATCAGATTGAATGACAGCATAAAGAGTGTGCAATGCGGGTGATTGCTCACTGGCGCCACCCCCTCTCGACTTCCGGGCACTCACACGCCATGGGTATAAAGAATGGTTGCATGATAGATGAGTGACGACGCAACGCTGACCAGCGGAGAAACAGGATGAGTAGAAATATATTTAGGATGACCCACTTGCTGCTTTGTCCTCTCGCTCTCCTGCGGTGAAAAAAAAAACTGGACCAGAGACAAATAAATGACTGTGCAATCAGGGTTCGCGGCTAAGGGCTTGACCGGTTTGCGTTAACGCCACAACAGACAATCTACTCGGAAAATTTCCCTTTCCCGTGACAAGTGAAGGAAATGAATGGGTAATTGGGTAGACAGACGACGAGGCTGGAGAGAAGAAAAAAAAGAGGAAAAATAAAGAAAACAGAGGGTAAGTATCTATTTAATTCTCGAAAAACTCGTTGAGCAAAACGAAGTCATTCGTCTTGGTAAAGGATGTAAAGGAAAGAACAAATTGTCGTGGAGAAACAATGACCGGGCATGGCGTGTGGGGGCCACAGCGACCCGGAGAGAAAGCAGTCGATGGCAAAATTGATTGATGGAGTGAGAGAAGGAGGTCAAGAGATCAATGAGGGATCAAAGGATGGCACTGGCAGGGAAGCTGGTCCTGTAAACTACCCAAAATGTCGTAACCCACTATGAGGTCGAGAAATGGTGTGTGTGTGTTTGTGACCTGGCAGGATTGTATAGGCAAGCCTTCGGGTTTGAAACCCTCATTTTGAGCTTTCGTTCTAACTTTCCCTATTTTTTTATTGTAAAAAAAAAAAAAACCCAACAAAAACGTAGAGGTTTCTGCATACCATTTTCAATAGAAAGAAGCAGTGCTTTTGTAGGCGAAATAAAAAAAAAATGGGATCTCTAGTCTTTCAGCAAATTATTATCTGGCAATAGGCCTTTTTTCCCTTATGTTTACTTATTTCACCTTTATGCTCTGCTTGTTATTTCCTTGACACGGTTATACAATGCATAGAGTATGTTCCCTTCTTTTATATTATGATACTGTGTTTCACAGTAAGAAAAATGAAAAAGTCGTTACACATTATAACACCGTGAGGAATAGAATTCTCGGGACGCTCTTGAGTGACAGAGAGTTAGGGCTATCATCATTCTTGCAGTGTCTCTGGAGGTCGGATTATGTGGGAAAACCCTGACAATTGCAATGTCTGTAGTTTATTGTCGTTGTCTGCAAATTTGTCTTTCTTGTCTTTGTCTTTCTGGATCTCTATGCAGCCGGCCTCCCCATCTCTATCTCTACATTATCTCTCTGGGGAAAAGAAAAAGAAAGAATCCGAATTTTCCGCAAAGATTGGATCTTTCAGGCTATCACGTGACATCGGCTTCGTTGTTCTAATCGTGCTGTTTATTTCTTAGAATCATAACTTTTAGTTTTAAGTTTATGCCAATTAAATCTTCTCTTCCTCAAAAAGATGCAATTTCATCCATGTCACAAAATTAATTGGATCTTCGTTTTTCCCCCTTGTTTTTGGTTTCATCTGTGGATCTCATTCAATGAGTCGCTTATTGATGATTAAAAGATATTTTTTGACGTATTGTTAAGCAAGTTATTTTCAACAATTTTGCTTTCGGGGATTTAAGAAGTAGCCAACGAGAGAGCCGAAGGGGCAAAATTATTATTTAAAATGATATCGTGATAACGTAAATGATCATTCCAATTCGAAGAAATGAATAACAACGATTGTAAATATATAATAAAAGGTATAGATAATTAGCTATGCGCTTCTTTAAATAAAAGCAGCCTAAATCCCAAAATTATGAATCACTGATTTCTTCAAACAATCCCTCACATAACTGACTTTAATGTATTTTGGTCACAAAAAACAACAAACAAACAAAACAAGCAAATCTGAAAAAATGCAACTCCAAGATCGCACAAGGACTGTGAAACATTTCAGTTTCGATTTGTAAATTAGTTAGTGATGTCATTTGACACTGTTTTTTTCCTTTTAGAAATTTATTAAATTCTAAGACTATCAAGATCAATAACTCTGTGAAGATGAAACTTTGTGAAATCATAAAAGATTGAATATAATACCGTTAGACCCCGTCTATCAAGTGTGTGAGGTGACAAATTTCCCCAATGGGGAATGGAGGGGGATCTGAAGTTCTAACAGACTCAAGTCTCTATTTTTTAAGAAAAGTTGAGAAAATGGAAAATTAGTTTATTTTCCCTGTGTATAGCTCAAGTAAAATTTCTCATAAAAACTCATAAATCTTTCAGAAGATTGAAAAAGAATATTGTCAAGAGTAAGTTGTTACGATTTCATTAAGATCGTTACTTTTGAGCTCTAGGTCTTTCAAGGGCAATAACTCTGTGAAGTTTACACTCTGTAAAAGCCTAACAGATGAAATATAAAATCTTAAGCTCCCTTCTATCAAATTAGCATCGTCACAAATTTCCCCCAAGGGGGTAGGGGGAGGAGGGGGAGTATCTACGGCTGGTCCAAGGTCTCTAAGTAGGTGGGATCGAGTATATAGCCCTATCGATGGACAATAAGCCAGGAGGTCCCGTGTGTACGTTGCGCACGTGAAAGAACACTTGGTAGGACCGTAAGGTCGTTTTCTGGGGAAAATTCAAAATTAATTCCTACGGATAAATACAAAATGAATAAATTAATGAAAATGGATAGGTAAATAAATAAATAAATAAATAAATAAATAAATAAATAAATAAATAAATAAATGAATGAATAAATAAATAAATGAATGAATAAATGAATGAATAAATAAATAAATAAATAAATAAATAAATAATAAATAAATAAATAAATAAATAAATAAATAAATAAATAAAAGAACACAGCAAACAGAATCAAGCAGCAGCAAAATATACTGAATGTAATGTGATCCTGTCTAAATATGTCATGACAGAAAAGAAAAGAAAATGGAACAAAATGGTAATAGGGAAGACCATTACTCGTGGGGAAGGGGTTAATCTTTCAGCCCTTACCCGGAGACCAGCGTGATAAGGAGTAGACAGCGATAGCTTCGCGCTTTGGAGATCAGGCAAAACAAACAAACTTACAAGATAAAGAAATAGAACAAACAAGCAAACTCTTGATCAAAACCACGAGATCCAGACGTATTAATCACTAAGGTCCGATGTCAAGTGAATCCTCAATTTGTTTACCGGTAAGCGGATATCATCATGGAGTGTTTTTCAGCCCAGATGATAACCAATGATTTGATAGCCCCAGTCTCGTTCTCTGCCTTTGCTTTTAGCTTTGACCAACCAGTCTGTGTCTGTTATCCTAAATAAATTCGCAATAATGTATGTAACGCTTTCTGACGTAAATGAAAATAATACGAGGATTATATTATATTATAGTCCGTTCCACCGAAATAGCAGCGGTTTTTCTAAATAACCTTTTTGGAACTTGATTGATGGTTTCCAAATTTTGCATTGTCCATGATACAAAATTTGTCATAACTGAATATAAATTTTCAATCAGATCTGTTGTGTCTAAACAGATACTTTACTTATTAAAAAAAAAACAGGCAATTTTCCTCAACTTTCTTCAAGCGTCACATTAGAATGGTATCAGCAGAACCAGAGTCGTTCATTAGGAGTCGAAAAACAATTTTGACGCCATCGATTTTAATCCATAAATTTTCGTAGAAGTGTCACAAATCGCTATTTTTGTGCGTAAAATGCCAAGGCAAAGAAAAAAGCAGGAAAGAAAAAAAAACCTGAGTGGATATTTCTCAAATTTAGAGTAATTTTGTTAAGATAAGGTTATGAGCCACCTTGTAAACTTTCGAAACACAACATTCATGGGCATAAAAGTTATTTAGAAAGAACTTTTTTTGGTTTTTTTTTTTCGTTGGTTTATTTTTGGTGGGACGGACTCTGCCTCTTGATTAGTTTCAGAAGCCGCACGGAAGGAATTAGACGAGGACTGCTCACGTTTTTACCACTGCATCAAAATCAAGTCTTGATTGACATGACCGAAGGAAGTCATCCCTGTGGCATTACCTTGGTGGATTATGTCGGTCATTAAGTGGCGTCTCGTCGACACTGTAAATTAAGTGAACCCCCTACCTCCCCCCCCCAAAAAAAAAAGGGGGGGGGGGATACAGGGTGGTTCAAAAGTCCTCTCATGAGGTTGTAATTAAAAGTGTAAAAATTGTTTTCTATAGGTTAAACATCAGACTTTGGGATTTTATTTCATACCAAAAATAACCACGACTAACCAATATTCACCGTTGGCTTGAAGACCAAGTCTTTCACAAAATCAGGATCAGCCAGCAATGACCTGGGACCAGTGATGGGGAACCTTTTCACTCTCACCAGCTCTGCGAACCACCCAGTCTGCAATGAGCAAGTACACATAAATGATGAACCAAGCCAGCATTTCTGGCAAGTCACTGGCTTTGTTGACCCAGATGATTCGAGATTACCTTACAATGAGAACTTGTTTCAGAGAGCGGAGGACCAACAATGGGCCAAAGACTTCATTGCTGACTGTGAACTGCAGCAATAGATGTCCGTTATAGGAATGAAGGAATAGTATGCAGCCGTTAAAATGCAACACACTAAGATAACTGATATGGGAGTGCATTTAGCATTCAAAAGCACTTTCTATCAGTTAATTATTTTACGTTGGTGTTGGGAAAAGTCAGTTATGATAATGTATTTTTTTTAAATCAATGCATTTACTATCAGTTTTATTCTTCTTGTATTTGGTAACTTCCATCAATTCTCTAAGAAGAAAATTGATTTTCATTAAAACGGATTCATTTTGTTTGTAAGCTTTTTCAGCCAAAAATTGGGTCGAGTAATTTTGCTACTTATATGATGAAATATTGGTTTCTAAGTCTGTCCCAAGAAACGACTAGGACAACTCACGCGGCAGCCACAGTACAGTGCCGTTGTGCATTTGGCGCCATGGCGCCGGAGTGAGTTTTGAACCAGCATTCTTCAGCATGGGAGTCCGACGCCCTACCTACTGAGGCACCCGATCCCGACAAGGTACAGGACGTGTGCTGAACGTTTCGGACAACCCTTTTACCAATGTTAAAATAGCTATAGAGAAGTAATCAGCGTGGGAAGTAAAGCCAAGGCTTGCCATGGTACGCATCAGTAAGGTATAATTATTATTGCGTAACAAAATGCCAGTAAATTCCTGTTACCTTGCAAAACAGACCTTTCCAGCAACCTGTTCTTGGTTTAAAGTTATTCTAAATCAAAGTTTCCCCGTAAAAAACAAACAAACACACACACCATGTATATGAATGGTGTGCCATTTGATTTACAGAGGTTCAAAAAGTGACGTCATAGCAAATTAACCAGAGGCGTGCACCCATCAAACTAGTATGATACAAAATGCCAATAAATACCTGAGCCATGGCGGAAAACCAGTAATTTCTATTCTTTATTCCAATTTTAAAAAGGGGCATATTTAAAATAAATCCAACCAACCAACCAACCAACCAAACAAACAAACAAAAAACAACCTG
>JBCIKM010233652.1:4632-22468 GCA_039654465.1 Melibe viridis | reverse complement strand
GGGGGGGCCGGATATATTGGCTTGACCAAAGTACAGTAACAATCCTTTTTTTTTTTTTTTTCATTGTTCCTTTTGTGGATGTTTATGACTTGCAATCCAATGTTCTTGGTAGGTCCTGAGGTTTTTCATAGAGTTTCATGTCTAGTTCAATTGTAATCATTGTTGGTCCATTATCACAGTGGATCATGTTTGAATATTATACGCCTCACTTTCTTGCATTTTATATCATAACTTATACTTATATGCTATTTTTCATGTTTGTCTTCTTTTCTTTTTTCTTAATGATTTTAGGATGCTATTTTTTTTTATTTGTTTTGTATTGAGAACTTTTTCCTCCATTTTTTATGTTGATTTTACTTCTTTTTTTTCTTTTTTTAAGCCCAAAGTGAAATCACATCGGCAGCCAAGACTCTCCTCAAAGTCTGTAGACATGAGGTACTTCGTGTTTTGTTCTTCTTTTGTATTTTATTTTCAGTTAATATGTTATCCATTATGCTTTGATTTGATTGTTCTTTAAAATTAAGCCTACAGAGTTATCTTAAATTTCATACGCTATTATTTATATGAAATTCTTTCTACTACTCAAGCCTTTTTCTACGTTTTTAGTTTTTGTTCTTGTTCGCCTTCTTTTGGTTGTGCAGGTTTGTTAAGCGTTGTCCATTATTTTTGGTTAAAGTTTTGGTTTTGATCCATATATCATTCCTGGTGCTCTTTCTGATGCAAATGATTTTGAACATGGAAATGTTACTTACATTTGATAAAATGAGTTCAAAACCAGAGTTTAAAACGTTGTCAATTTTTAGATATTTTTTATTGTTTTTCCTTTGCAGGTGAATGAAATAGAAGTGTGTCCCGACTGCTACATGACTTCATGCAATCAAAAAGACAAAGACTGGTTTTGTGAACCCTGTGTAAGTCCTCTCAACTACTCACCCACCACTTACTACATCAATCTCTGTTAGTGCAATCCTTGCCTTTTGGTTTATTGGTTTAACATTAACTAAGTTAAAGAGTTAAAAATGTTATGTTTTGTTGGGCACTAAAACCACAAATGAACAAAGAGTTAAAACAAATTAATAAACACAGCAAATACTAAACATGCAATACAATACTTACAAAGTAACCATTCCTATCCCTTTCAAAAGGGTTTTATGATTAAAAAAATATAAAAAATTAAAGTCTCTAATATCTTCTTTTTTTCTTTTTTTTTCCAAAAACAACAAGTCCATGACTGTAATTAGTCCCTGGCTGTATCAATAAGTGTCTCTGTGTCAGAATTTGCCCTCGCTACAAGGCAAAGTGTAACCCTTTCAACAGGAGAAAATTTAGTTCTGTATTGTATCTGTGTAATCAGCCACAGTGTACCAATTAAGTTACCATCGTCTTATTTCATACGTAGTCTTCATCTGCGATGCAATTTGCCAGGTGGTTCATATAGTTTTTAATTATTTTTTTTTTCTCATCTGTCGTTCATTTTCCAACTAGCCCAACCCTCATCCCGTTGTGTGGGCAAAATTGAAAGGCTACCCATTCTGGCCAGCTAAGGTTTGTTTATGCTATTATATTTATATGCTGTTACTTCTTGGTAGAAATTTTATTTTATTTCCCTCACGTTTTATTGTATATTAACAGTGGAGTTTAAAATAGTTATCTATCTGCTCATAAGCCTGGGAAATTCATTGTCAACAAAAGTAGATGAAGCTATGGAAGCAGCTATCCATGATTTAATTTGATGTCCATTTCACACAAAAAGGCATCTGTCTTTTTTTATTTATGTGGTTCAGTTTACTATAATCAACATCAAGCTATTATAGTTTGGACGATCATACACTGCTTGCTCAAGACAGATAATTGAGTTCTTATGCTTAATTTGTGAGGGTAACTTAGAACACAAGGCAAATTTAAAATTTTGATTGCTGTCTGTTTACATTACCTCACATCAGCAGAAAAGTTATCTGGCAAGCAGTTTAATGGACCAAAATTGTTGTGCACGAGACTCAACTTCACAGTCATAATATACATGTCATATGGGTATTTCAGACAGGGTCAATTTTTTAAAAGTCATCTTTTGATTTGTTTTTTTATAGTTATTTTATTTCTTTCTTCTCTCGCACCTGATTCAAGGCTTTGAGAGAGTCCAAAGGGCAAGTGGATGTACGATTCTTCGGAGCTCACGACAGGTGGGAGAACCAGCATTGAGAACTGACCTGACGTATTTTATTGGTCCCTTTTGATATGCCCTTTTTTTTAAAGAAAGGCATTCATTTTTAATCAAAACAGTCTGAAATTTAAATGTTAATATCAAGCCTGTAAACCAGCAGAAAATTATCACATTTCAGACAATCTGAAGACATGTTATAGATACATTTTTGTATCGTTCTATCAGTTTATTAGTACAAAAATGTTCAGATAATTTCTGGTTTGGTATTTACAGGTCTGGGATATTCAGTGTTTTACATTTTGGACATAATTGTGATTTGAGATTTGTTTCAGGAAGAAGATTGGTTAGGAAATTTGATTTGTGACGTTATCTTTCTGACTGGCAGGTTGAAGAAAATGGATAGTTGATATTATAAACATAAAGAATTCCATTAAAAATACAACTCCTACAATCTGACGAATGAAACTTATTTTCAAACTATTTTGTTTTCTGGATTTTTAACAATTTATTTTTTTAAATCTTGGTGTCATTTAATTTACAAGAGTAAAGGGATTTTATGTCAATGTTAATTTTTAAATCATTATTCAAAGAATAGTAAAGATTGAATAACTGTTCAGTAACACCTTAAAATTTAGAATTCCAAATGTTGCGTTTTTAATGGAACTTAGTATATAATGTCATCAGTCTCCCCCATTTTGGTCCACAGGTCATGGGTGCCAGAGACAGCCTGTTTCCTTTTGTCCAAAGACAGTCCCAACCTGCTGAAAAAAGGGCGAGGGGGAATGGAGCTGGCATTGAAAGAGGTTCAAATTCACATCCTGAAAATCAGGCAAGGATTTATCTATGAAGAACATGTAATGTGTGGTCACAATATGTGTTATGTCATGTTTGTTGTCTGCCAGGGATATGGTATTGTGAAATACCTGTAGGCCTGGCCACAAGGCACTTTATAAGATTGGTGCTGTCAGTAGTTTGAATTGTCTCTACAACTATATCCATGAAGAAAGGATCAGCTTTTTGGCTTGGGAAATTTTCAGTGATATGAAATCTAAAAGATTATTATAACAACAAGTTCGAAAAGGGATTCCCAATGTTTTGGCATTCACGACCTCAGCCTAAAAGTTTGAAAGCCATGCAAGCCCTTGCTCAGGGATAAGCATCTGTAAGCGACCACCCTGCTAAGGCTAGCCGACACCTCAGGAGCTCATAACCCATACATATATTGTGGGAACTCCTGAATTAGGAATCAATTTCTGCAAAACAGTCCACCAGTGCTTAGCATGGTCACTGCTACCAACAGCTTTGCATGGTCTACGACAATGTTATAATTTATCAAACATAGCCCATTCGTGGTTATGTCACTGTAAGCACTGAAGAGCACTCTTTGTGGATTTGGTGCTGCTCAAACGGATTATTGCATTATTACAATTGATGTCTTTTCCTCATTTTATCTCTTCCTTTTCCTCCTTTCTCCATCCTCCCAAGGGAAAAGTTTGGATGGTTTGAGTATGCTCCAGCTCGCACCCCATTTCACTCGGACAAACCGTTCAAGCAGATCAAGACCGTTCATGGACATCAAGCTGGTGCCTTGAAATTGAAGGTGAATAGAACTTTTGTTGTTGTTGTTTTTAAAGCAACACTCTTTTCATCATGCTTGACACTTTCTATCCAGGCTACATGTTATCTCATAAATAGTGCCCAGTGTTTGGTCTACAACTTATCTCATAAATAGGATGTGCAACGGTTTTAGTCGTGTCATCATGGTGAAATTACAATATTGCTGACCTTTTGTTAAGGGTTTTTTTTTCATGCTTCTTTTTCACTTTCAAATCAATTTAAAGTGCAATTTGTTAATAATTTTTTAGAATTTAGAAAGGTTAAAGGAACATCATGCATCTTTGCCACCTCCATCGCAGCAACTCCAAGTGCTGGTGTACATGCTAAGTGGCAACCTCTGGGTAAAAAGTCATCACTATTTCAGGCTCATATTGAGATGAAAGCTTTTTTTTCTTCACAGCATTGCTATAAGGGGGAAAGACACTCTTCTAACAGTGTGTGTTTGACAATTTCAGAATTTGAGTTTTGAAAACTAAATAAAGAAATTTGACTCTCTTTACAATAAATAAAGCCTCTTTTTGCATTACAGGGGGACGTAAAAATGTGAAATTATGGGGATGAATCAAAAGACAATAGAAATGGGAACCAGCACATACTGTTTGTCCATGAAGGTTTCCATTGGTGCTGCACCCATAAAATCAGAATGACAACCAATTAAGTTGTACAAAGCTCTCCTTTTCAAATTCTATACAAACCCATTTAATTCAGTTGCATGTCTCCAGTAGGCAAGATACTCTTTTAGGGAACAGCAACAAAAAGTCTTCAGAGAAGAAACAATCCCCTCTGGCAAGTTTTTTGGCCTTGAACTCTTGATACTTAGGGGTCGGGTTCGGGCACATGTAGGTCATGACTCCTAGATGCCTTCCTATTGCCTTTATCATTAATTTTTTTTTTATTTTTGGTCCCAGTGGGATTCAAACTGGAGACATTTCAGTTTGCTGAGTATTTCAGGTTCTGTGCGCTTAACCCAGTGCTCTTACCAACTGAGCCACATGAGCAGACAGTCATTTGGGTAACTTTCTCCTTATGTAGTATGCATATTTATCCATATTCATTTTCACCCTCAAGATTTTGGGTGTTTTTTTTTTTACCTTCTTTACTAAATTAGTCCTGTTGTACCTCTTCACACCTTCTCCCAGACCCCGGAGCATAAACAGACAACAGACAGCAAGACAAAAATAACAACAATTGCTGTAAGTAGTGGTAGTAGTAGCAGTAAAACACCTACCCTGCCTGTGAAACTGTCAACAGCCACCTCGACCTTGGCCTCGATTGCTTCATTGTCTGCAATAACCTCCACCAGCATTGCAAAAACCAAAGCAATGACTGCCACCTCAGCGTCGACATCAAAACCCTCCGACCAGAATCAAATGCAGCGTCAGGTATGACTCATGGCTCTTCAACGTCTACCCCTTTCTGTTTATTTACCATAAATAACAAACATAAATGAATACATAAATCAAAATATACATTGTGCACATTTTACCTTTATTTCAAATTTTCAAGGCTAATATATTCAATGTTAATACTCTTTTCAAAAGGAAATTTAATTTTTTTTTTTTTTTTTAATCATTTTTCAAAACGCCGTAGTGTTTCTGGTTTTTGCAATTAGATTGGACTATTGGCAGACAAAGAGCTTGCGAAAAGATGCTGGGATGGTCTCAAGCCTTTTACAATGTTTGACAGGAAAGGCCATTGCAGAGTTGTAAGGGGATGTCTTGTATTTGATTCATAATGTTTTTGGGATGTGAGGGTTTTCCAAAATAGCAGGTATTGTGGAATAAAGCTTCGTCATTAAAATTGCATCTGATCTGGTTTATTGTTTGGTTGTTTGTAATATGTTTTTATGCTGTTGCAGAATAGATTCTATGGTGTTGTGTGTTAGTGGAACAGCTGACTTGATTTTGTTCTGTTGTGTTTTAAAGGTACAGCTGAATTGATTGTATTTATGTTGG
This sequence comes from Melibe viridis, assembly GCA_039654465.1. NCBI lineage: Eukaryota > Metazoa > Mollusca > Gastropoda > Nudibranchia > Dendronotidae > Melibe > Melibe viridis. The sequence continues at coordinate 16,735 of JBCIKM010233652.1, read as the reverse complement.
GTGTTAGTGGTACAGTTGACTTGATTTTGTTGTGTTTCAGGTGATCTACTTGAAGCCCATGGATAAAGGTGTGTTCCTGTTGAGTCAGCCTCCTACCAGTGAGAGCCTCATCACGCTGAAATCAAGCCAGGGAGCTCCTCCCAAGCCTTGCTTGCCTGGTGTGTACAATCAAACCTTCATGTATTTTCTTACCTTTGTACACTCTCATTTAAAGTAAGAAAATCACTGCCCTATGGTAAATTGGCCACGCAAGAATCGGCACAGTGGACTGATCATCTGCCTGCCTTCATTTCATGTGATCCAAAGGTTTTCTCAGCTCCTTGGAGCTGGGTCCCGGCACTGCTAAGGCGGTATGAAGTGATAGGATAACAAAACAAAACAAAAACTTTTTTTTTGGTGTATGTTTGATGTTAGTTTTTATCTTTCTTTGTCTTTTGGCCATTCTGCAGATCTGAAGCTGATGAAGCAGATTGAAAGTAAAATCAACGGCTTGGAAAAGAGCGATTCTTCCACTGTAAAGATTGTGACAACAACCCCACCCTCCACTACTGTTTCTTCTAAATCGACATCCGCAACTGCTGCCACCACCTCCAGCACAGGCAGTCTTGTCAGGAGCGATACTGTTGAGCCAGGCAGCAATACTGTTGTGTCTGATCCCATCTCCAACAACTCTCAAAAGGCTTTGAATCCCATTTCCAGCTCCAGTTCTGTCGATATTGCTGACAACACGATCTGCGTCACTTCAGTAGTCACGCCCATGCCTCATCCTAGCCCTGTTGCCAGTAAAAGTATTAGCAGTGAAAAGAAGTTAACTTCAAATCCAACTGCGGACTCCTCTTTGTCCACTAGTTCAAGGCTCAGTGATGTACATGAAGTAGAACAAAACGATGTTTCCAAGACAGAGGAAAATGAGAAACCTTCAGGGGAGTTGGACGAGAAGGGAAACGAAAACGTCACCGACAGCTTTAGTAATAAAGGAAACATGATGTCAGAGGTATCGCTGCCACCCAGTAAAAGTTCTGAATCTGTAGTGAGTGAAGAGATTGCACCTGATGTAGTGAATGGCTCCAATTCAAAAGGTGGTGATTCAACAATTAGTACTGATAAAGTTTCCAGTGTCGAAAATTCAGACAAAGTCGTGCCCGCCAAATGTGCAAAAGACTCAACAGTTGAGACTTCAGAGGAATGCTTGACCAAAAGTGGCAATGTCTCCAAGGATGAGAATTCTGATAAATCCCTCACTGTGAGTGGCAAAGATTCTAGAACCGACAATAATTCGGACAACTGCACCCATAAAAGTAGCGAAGATTCAACACAAGAAATAATATCTGGTAATGTTACACCCAAAGCCAGTGAGAGTGAAGTCATCATTCTGTCTGGGATGTCCTCCCTATCATCCACATCATCGCCGTCTGTGACAGTCGTCACATCTGTCCCCGAGGCGCAATCCAAGGAGAGTCCCGGGGCTTTGTACAAGCACAGCCTACAGAAGGTCATCGATTCTTGTAAAACCAAGCTGGGCATTGAACATGTGGAGGAAACAGACTTGCTGACGGAGGAAGAGGGGGAGAATGACGATGGCGGCGATGACAGTGATGAAGATGAACTGTTGATGGATTTAGATAATGATGATGATGATAATACTGAGAAGAAAATAGACAGCTCTAAGGAAGTGAAAGGTCAAAGTGAGACAGAGGCAAGGATTAAAGACAATCCCACGCCTAAGGATTCCGTTATTGTGCTTGATAGTGATAGCTCAGGTGACTCAAGAGACACTTTTGATGTACTGCCTGTCTCAGATAAATCAGTTGCCATGGCAACCAGTGTGGCAAGTTCATCTCTTGTGAGCACTCACCTGGCAGAAAGGGATGTTACAAGAAAATCATTTCCGCTGATATCGACCTTACCAGTGTCTTCACGGACTGTCACCACCAAAGCAACCACATCTTCTGTAGCAGGAAATGAAGCTGGCTCAAAGATTTCCAACAGGCTAACAGACAAATGTAACCGAGAGGACTCGAATAGTGAAGCCGATGTCATATTGATGGAATATAATGACATTTTGGAATCCAAGAAGCCCAGTAAAGGGGTGAAAGATTATGAGGAGGATAATGATGATGTAGATCTTTGGGATGATGGTGAGCCCGTGTGTGAAAGGCTGAAAGACAGTCTCAGTGCAAAGGAAGAGTTTGAAAGAACTGAGTTGATCAAAACCATCCCAGTTTCTTCCTCAGGCCAAGTTCAAATAACACCCAGGTCTTTGCTAAATGTTCCCCCACCAGAGTCAAGGGCAGCAACTACGACTTTATCATCATCATCAACAGCAGCATTTTCATCACTGTTATCCTCATCTGCCTCTTCATCATCATTATCATCATCATCATCCTCAACTCTATCTCCCGCCCCATCTCAATCCCATTTGAAGTCGCTGATATCAACCTCATCCATCTACTCTACAAGGCCACTGGTCTCAAAGGTGTCCTCTATCTCTACCTTGGGAGCCTCTCCCTCCCTCCCGTCTCTAACCTCCACCACCTCCGCCCATCCCATCAGGCCTAAACCCTCCGTCATTCTCTTGCCCGATAGCCACCAAGTCTCTGTCTGCAAAGCCCAGAGTTTGCTTACCTCCTTGAGAAAGAGTTTAAGTGTGGCTGCACCATCGTGCACTACCAATTTCACCAGCTCATCATCTTCAACCAATTCACAATTTGCTCAAAGTGAGTGCAAGTCAGCTGCACCTGTTTCTGAGTCACCATCATCATCATCATCACTCTCATTACCAGCATTAGTTACAGTTTCTTTGCCACCTTCCACATCATCGACAACAGGGGCCAATATTGTAGTCTCTTTGCTGGACAGCACCACAATCAATGATGACCAATCAGTGCTTAAGAAACAAGATCCTCCCGTTTGCAATGTCGATGACAACGATGACATTGAAGATGATGATGACGAGTATGAGACGGGGATGAAGGAAATATCGTTATCTGCTTATGTCGACCTGGATAACATTGATGATGATAATGATGATGATGAAGAAGACAATAACGATAGTAACAACAACATGAATGTTGGAGATAAATTTAATATTGAGGTGGATATCGCGGCAGAAGAAGGGGAGGAAGGTATGGTTATTTCCCCTTCCCCCGGCAACAGCAACAACAACAGCAACTACAACAACCACCAAGAAACAAGTCATAAAGCGCCTGCGAGGTCTTCGACTCAAACTACCACCAGCAGGGCAGCACCTACAACTGCAATATCCGACAGGCAGGTGGTAACTCAAGCCGACCCTGTGATCTTGACCTCAAAACATAATCCTCCTGTTACTCCAGCGGTATCTTCAACGTCATCATCATCGTCGTCATCGTTATTGTCATCAGCACCAACGATCGCTACTACGTCTCCTGCAGTGATCCAAAGTGCAGAGTCATCCAAGAAAGCGTCAAGAGGAGGGGTTAAATCTGCTGCAGATGTGTCCATTGTCATGGCAACGTCAACGATAACAGCATCGACCGTCAGCATTCCTTGCCCTGTGCCATCGGCTATATCTCAGCACAGAACCAAAGGATCGTCAGACGGGGGACAAAGGTGTGTTGTGTTGGATTCAATCTGACCTGATGAATTTATTCTTTCTTTTTTCTAGTTCTAAAGTGAGTTTTACTATGTGTGGCTCTGTGACTCTGTGTGTTGGGGGGGGGGGGGGGGAGAGGATCAAAGGTATGATGGCTCTTTCTTTTCTCTTGAATTTTTATTTTGAATCATTTTTATCTTTATTTTTGTTTGCTTAGTTTGTTGTTGTTGTTATGTTGTTTGGGAGGGTTTTTTATATATTTTTTTTGGTGGGCAAACCTATGACTGTCATAAAGGTTTGGTTTTTTACTTGTTACCAAAATAATTTTTTTGTATTTTTTTTTTTGGTTTTAGGTTGTGGGTTTGGGTTCTTTTTTTATTTTTATTTTTTTTCCAGTATTTATGTTTTTGTTTTGCTTTTTGTTGTTTTTGTTTTAGCATTTTTGCAGGTTATTTTCATTCTGTTAAACTTTTGTCCCTGCAGCAAAGCAAGCTGTGAATCTGAAAAGACGAAGCAGAGCAAGAAAGTTATGATGGACCTCTTCAATGAGAAGATGAAAAAGGTGATGTGGATTTTGTGCTCACTCGGCTTGGCTCAGTGAGAGCATGAGCTGGAGTACGTGGGGGTGAGAAGGGTTAGGAAGTAGGAAATTTTTGGAAAATGTGGTTTGAATTCTTTTTTTTTTTTTTTGTTGTTTTTTTTTTTTCAAATACACTGAGAATGCTCACAGATACAAAAGAAAAAGAAAATTTTCCACTTGGAATGAAAATAATAATGGAATTTTATTTTGTTGTGGTTATGATAGGGTAAGGAGGGGGAAGGTGTAGGATGTGAGATGTTAATAATAGGGTTAGAAACACAACTCCATTGGTTCTTCCTCTTGGTTGTACTGGAAGTAAACAGAAAATAATATAAGCACAGTGTTGAGGTGAGTCAAAGCCATACTTGTTGCATACAAATATGTTGGTATTCTGCCAGGGAAATGATATTGTAAAGTGCTTAGAGCATGGTGATGACCGTGGATAGAAGCTTTGTGAATGATGTATTTTACTTCTACATTAACTATAAATGTTGGGGGTTTTTTGGGGGGTTTTTTCTTCATTGTTCCTGTATCTGCTGTGATTTACTTTTACTTGCCCCAAATGGTGCGTGTCTTTTTCAGATGACAAAGTTCATGAGCGAACAGTTCCAGGACTTGCAAAGTCGTGCAGAAGAGTTGGTGGAAAAGGTAAAGGATATTCTTTTGATCCAGTAGAAATTCTTAAAAGCCACGGAAATTCTCAGGTTATTTGTAAAATTTGGTCATTTCACTTTTCCTAGAAGTAAAAATAAGATATTTTCCTTCAGGCCATTTATTCTTTTCGTTGGAAGTTCCCTTTCACCAGTTTATTCAATTCCTCTCTCTTTCTGGCCAGAAATTCATAAATTATTGGGGTCAGTGTGAGTAAATGAGGAGAAAATTCAACTGCTCTTTATATTAGATAAAGGTTATTTAACTTTTCTTAGAGATAAGATATCCTTCCTTCAGTTCCCGTTCTTTTTGTTTAAGTTTGAGCCACTTGTTAGTTTCTTTGATTTTATCACTCTTTTTTTAGCAGAAATTCTTTAAAAGTAGGGTTCAGCAAATAAAAAGAATACTTTGATACTCTGTATATTGGCTTATTTCAATATTCTATCTATAACTGAGATCACCATTGGCTTATTTCTTTAGTTCCCGTTTTTCTAGTCGAAGTATGCACCATTCACCATTTTCTTCAATTTGTCTCTTGCCACAGTGTTCTCTCTCTGATGTAAACACTCCAAACTCCTCCGTCCTCCATCCTTTGTCACTGTTCTTCACATCTGTGTGTGTTGTTTTTCTTATTTTAGGTAGATGATAATTTATTTTTTTTCTGAGGGATGATGGTTTTTGTTTTTTTTACTTTTTATTATTCCTCTGTGAAAATGTCTCCAGTAGGGTCAAAGCCGATCTGCTTTTTTATAGCTTATTTATCATCTTGCTTTCCTCCTGGCTGCCTCTATGATCCTTGTGTGTCATAAAGCTGCCCTAAAACCACCAATAAACAAACAAGTAGAGACTTGCTTGTTCTTCCCTTCTTTTTTTTCCCAATCTTGGGGGGGGGGGGGGTCCCGTCAAAGTCATTCACGCACGTTTTTTTCTTCTTTTTTTTTTTTTGCATCCTCAAAAAGTTTCCATTTTCTTTTTTCTTATTTCTTTTTTTTGTAAGTTTAAAAAAAAAATAATAATTATCAACTGCTTATAATGATAATGTCATAGAAAATCATCTTACAGGAAAAGCTTCTCAGAGATCGATGTATTGACGATTATGAATAAATAAGACGGACAACAAGGAAACTTGGAAAAAAACCTACCCTCTTTTCCCCCCCCCCCCCCCCACACACACACAAACACACACCCCTCTGCCTATATGTTCAATTTACCCGGCGTCTTCTGGGCTCCAGGTAGCGGTTCCAGACAAGTCGCCAGTGCCCCCTGCACACCCCACCCCTGCATCTCAGGCCTTGGTCGAGGCAGGTCGAGAGAACATTCCAGAACAAATGAAGTTGAAAAACAAAATCCTACAGAACAACATTCTCGACATAAAGACCAGCTACGGTAATGCCATCATTTTCTATGCTTATGCCATGATGAAAGTTGCAGCAAATTATGACTAAAGAACACATTCTATTCTCTGTTGATGAAACATATCCAGACGCTTTAAACCCAGGCCATGATTATATCATAAACGAGCGGGTGGTTGTTGGCAGTCCCTTGTGGACCCTCTTACTCTGGAGTCTCGAATGAGCACTCTAGGAACAGTGGTTGGGTTAATGTCTTCATTGTTGATTCATGAACATAACACTGCGTGTGTGGGTTTTTTTTTTCTTACTCTGCCAACCAATCCAACTGATCTTTTCAGACTCTTAATTTGTTTTGTTTTGTCATCCATATCCCTTCATACTGCCTAAGCAGTGTTGGAACCCAGCTCCCAGGAGCCGGGGAGAACTCTGGATCACAAGAAATGAAGACAGGCAGAGGATCGGTCCACCGTGCGTAATCTTGCGTGACATAATGAGAACTTTAAGGGCTATTACTCGATCTCAAGCTAAACAATAGTTGCTGTTGCATTGGTGGGATTTGCTCATTGATAAAGACCAATGAGCCAATTTACCACTGGGCATAGCCACTTAATGCTGATAGTTGTTTCATCTTTCTGCAAACTTTCATTGCAATATGTGTATTAGCTATAATTTTTTTTTTTGCTTTTTACAAGTGCACAATTTTTTGTGTGGGTCACCTGGAATTTTCCGCAAGCGTGGGTGTCTTTTTCACACGGCCACTCAGCCTCCAGCTCTCTCTATTTTGGATGTGTGTTCTATTCCTCAGAGAAAACAATATCCGAACTGAAGGAAGCCTTCAAGATTGGCAAGTCAACACTCATCAACTCATTTCAGCAGCAACTCAGCAAAATGGAGTCATCATTGCAGAATCAGAAGGTAGGTGTGTCCATCCAATTCTTGGTGATTGGGAAGGCATGTTATTGTTATATGGGTTTTTCACAAAAATTACTTGTGGCTATTACTACACAATTTGTGAATCTAGTGAAGTACAAAAGATGTTAGTCAAACACCCAGTTCTTGAAATCTTTGTCCAACACTTACTTCTAATTCTTAGTCCATCCTTTAACTATTTGATCCCCAAACTATTTGATCCTCAGACCTTTTCTTTTTGAGTTCAACCAGTGCATGTTTTACTGTGCGTTCTGTAGTCCTCAGAACTCTTCTTCTGTTTACATTTAAACCTGAGAGTATCTTATCTGTGGATTAATGGGGGGGCTTGTAAAAATGGTGAGGATGTTTTATATAGCCCCCCAATCTCTCCTTGGACATCTTCCAACCTTCCTGGGTTTTTTTTTTCATTTCTTTCCAAGGCTTAAACTCATCTCGGCACTGTTTCTATATCATGCATGTTTTCCTCTTATTCTAATCTATTTCCAATGCCAGTTCTGACTCAGCATACCAATTCCAGGGGCATTGCAGATGGGTTAGACTTAAACAAATCCATGTTAGTATTTCTTCTACTTATTTTTAGAGGAACTGGGCTCTGAGCGCGATGTTAGGCTTTTTTGTTGTTGTAATCAGCCGGGGTGCTATCAATGCCAAAAGGGAAAGTCGGATGATCAGGAGGTAGTTATAGTTGTCTAATGTGTGATTTGTTGGAGAAAAACCTGTTTGAGTTTAATTATTCATGCATGTGTGCAAACGTTTCATCCATACTCAATTCATTGCATGACTATAATAACTACCATAATTGGTTAAATGAGCTGACAGTCGTTGGCCCGATTGGAGACATTTGTGGCCTCCACGGCTTAACTTAGTTAGCAAAGCACTGGACTCTAATGCTCAAGAGCGCTGGGTCGATTCCTGCCAGCACCCACTATGCCAACCACGTTGTTGTGCTGTACTAGTCAGGCTGCCGGCTGAGTTGTTCCAGGCTAGTTGACCCAAGAAGCAATTTCCCTTGCGGAATAAATGAATGGAATCTTTTTTTTTTTCTATTTTAAAATTTATTCCTTGGAAAGCTACGATGATTTGCCAGGGATTATGCTTGTTGAGTATGCTTAGATCTTGTTAAATTTTGATAATTGTTATAATTATAATGCAACTCTGACTGATTCCTCTCTTGTCTTCCTTAGGAAAAACATGAGGCAGAGTTGAAGAAGGCGGTGGAAGAAACCAAGAAGAAACAGTGGGTGAGTAAGGGTTAAAGTTTGCTTAAATTGGGTTGAGTAATGGATGAATAAGTCAAGTAAGAGATAATACTTGCATCATTGGGGTTACAATGGGTGAGTAAAAGTTAATATTTACCTACACAGCGTTGTAAAATCAGGTCACTTTCTTTCTACTTGTTCCGAGTGCTGGAGGGAGGCGGTCTACTAGAGTTTATGTTGGTATGTATAACGTATAACTTATCTTGACCCAATTGCTGATACTTTACCTTTGATGTATTTTCTCCTATTCGTCTCCAATGTTTTTACTCCTATTTGTCTTTACGTGACGTCATTTCTACAGTGCTCCGAGTGCTGGAAGGAGGCGGTGTACTACTGCTGCTGGAACACCAGCTACTGCAGCTACCGGTGCCAACAGCAACACTGGCCCATCCATCTGCCCAGCTGCATGCAGACACAGCCAGGAGGACAGCAAACACAGCAGACACAGCAACAGCAGCAGCTTCAGCAACAGCAGCAGACATCATTGACCTCTTCCTCATCCTCATCCTCCTGTATGCATCAGACGACAGCGTTTGAAGTCACTCAGGTCAATATTCTCTTCTACTTTCCAAATAGATGCCATATAATATCTGTCATATTTAATCGCCACAGTTTGGTTATAATCTAATAAATAATAATAATATACTGCGCTACATTTCCCCATGCATGAGGCTCTAGGGGCATTAATGACAAAAGAAGAAATACATTTAAAACAAAAAAAAACAACAATAATAAAAATATCATTATTGTGCATCCTTGAGGAAATTCTGGACAGGAAATGGTTTTAGTTGCTTTTTAAAAGTGGTTGAAATAGAGGTGTCCTTGATAGGGTCGGGAAGAGTGTTCCAAAAAGTGGGTCCAAAAACAGAAAAGGATTTTTCACCGATTTTTAGTTTCGTAGAGGGGACGACGAGTAGATGTTTTTTAGAGGAGCGAAGAGATCTGTCAGGCTTATAAGGGGTAAGAAGCGATGTGAGGTAGGTGGGTGCTGTTTCGTTGTGGAGGGCATGATGGACTAGTGTCGCAGCTTTGTACTGGATCCGTTTCTCTACAGGAAGCCAATGTAATTGTATAAAGAGTGGTACGACATCGTCTTGGTGTGTTTTACAGAAAATGAGAAATATCTCCACAAGACCTGGTTCAGAGATAATCCACTTCAAGCTTTACCCACCCTTTAAACCATTAGCCATTAGGGGAATTAAAAAACTTGTTGTTTACCAAAGTCAGGCTTAATATTCAAATGTCTGAATGACGAAATTCTCATGAGACATAGTAAACATAATTTTTGAGGCCATTTAGGTGATACTAGTTTATCTTATTTAGCTTTTCTCACCATGTGCTTTTGAGTTTCGAGTTATTTTTCAACATAGACTACACAGTGTAATAAATGCTATATTATCATTATTATTAACATTATTATTATTATTATCATTATTTTTATTACTATATTTTATTTCATTACCTGTATAAATTATAAAAAGAGACAAAGAAGTGACTTGTGATGTCTTTTACTGCTGATGTATTACCAGAGCCAGACGGAACCTCCCAAGATGCCGACACCTATTTCTACACTGATGACAACGCCGAGGGGGAGTTTTCTGGGCAACAACCTGCAGCTGTTCTCCAACACACCCACCGTACAGGTCTGTCTCTGGCTGGCAATAGAATGTCAGTTTATATATAAAACCAACAAAGTCGGCCGAAGAACAGACAACGTCTTCACTTTTTCAAAATCTCTTCTATATATTTATTTTCTGTTCTTGTTATGAAGTGTGTTTAATAAGTTTGCTCCACTGTATTTATTATTGCTCTTATCATTATTACAGTACTATCATACAGTAGTCGCTGTCTCAGACCACAGCGCCTATGTGCACAATCTGCCTACAAGCATGGGTTTCCCAGGAAACAGAGAATTTTTTCTGTATAAATTCCCCCTGTAAGAGCACGCACCAACTCACCCAAGACCGTCTAAGAGCTCAATTTATACTAAAACCTAATACACCGATACATTTCCTCTCACAAAATGATGTGATTGATAGAATTCAACTCAAGTGTGTGTCTCACACTCAGCTCAGCAGCGTGACCACCCTGGTCTATTACGTATATTCAATAAGTCGCTGGGTGGGGGGGGAGGGGGGTGCTGTCATAGAGCTCTGCTAAATCTCTAAACTACAGTCAAGCAAAGCAATCACTTATCTTCGCTCGGCCAGTGTGATTCTTCTTGTCTCCGTATTTTTACATGTTGTCTATTTAATCAGTGAAGAATGGGAGGGGAATGGTTAACTTCGTTGTTCTTGGTGAATGAAGAAAGTTTCTCTGCCTTGTTGCGTGAAGACTGATAAGAAAAATTTGAGTTGGTGATTGGTTGCAGTCACATTGGCCCCGCCTCCAGGAAACCTAGCTGACCGTGGGTTACAGCTTTTGACATTTTATACGTTCTTTGGGGTCATCTCCTTTGCAATCCACCTAAGAGCACGAACTGCCCAAGAGCACGAGTTTTCAATCTCCCCAGGACCATGCTCTTAGGCAGCAGCCCATTGTCCCACACCTCCCAGTGATGTAATGAGAACAAAAATCCCATGTGATATTTTTTCCATATCATATCACTGATAGTGATAGATATTGAATAGAAAAGAAAGCACACCTCGATTATTAACTCTGGTTCTGTCACTAAAAACAGGACAACTTAAAAGTTTTTAGTGGCATTAGCCATTCATAAAACACTTTTGTGTGGGAAGCGTTACCTCACTGGAGGTCATGGTCAACAAAAGGTCAATGCCATTCTCCTGTTTGCCATGAAAAATCAAAAGGTTTTCTGGCTGTCATGAAACTCAGATTTAAGTAATTTGTTTCGTTTTCCCCAAGATAACTTTACAATTATTCTTAGAATTTTTTTCACTTTACTTCTTGCAATCAACATTTTGGTGTCTATGTTGTTTTATCTTCACGAATAGATTCTTTTAAATATGTAATTGATGGATGCAGCGCCATAAGAAAACCTATTCAAGGCATGTTATTTTCTTTTTGTTAGTTATCTCAAAATCTGCTCTAAATTAGCCCAGAAAGGTATGAAATGGATGCAACATTTATTTTCATTCCACTTGTTTTGACCAAACAATTTACATTTAATTTCAGCTTTTTGTAACAAGTTAAAATACAAGTTTAATTTAAAAACTTGTGGAATAAATAAAAATGTTATCCTAAGATTCTCATTCTATATCCGTTTTTTATTGCAAATGACTTTTTAAAAAAAATTAGCTTTATGGTTTGTTTCTTTGATCCTTGCCACAGGTGTCAGCGGGTCCGTCTGTCAGCCCTGCAACCTTTCCCCCTGCCCAGACTATCCAGCCACTGCAGATACAGTACTTGACACAACAACCCCCGACACAGGTAACTCCCGTTTTATTTTGGGAGAGTCTCATTTTGTCTGAAAACACTACTGCACAGCTTAGTTTGGCTGATATAGGCCCTCTTAGATCTTGACAGAAAGAAGACAAAGAGATACAGTGGAATCTCCCAATAACGACATCTCCGAATAACAACATTTTCCCAATAACGCCACTGAGCTCTAGTCCCTATTTTTTTGCTATATTTCATTAGTAATAGAAATCTCCTGATAGCGACATACTTTTAAGGCCAATCCCTGAATAACGACATCGAAAATCAGGCCTTCCCAGTGTTCTCCCAATAACGACATCTCCGAATAACAACATTTTCCCAATAACGCCACTGAGCTCTAGTCCCTATTTTTTTGCTA
>JBCIKM010233430.1:1478-12356 GCA_039654465.1 Melibe viridis | reverse complement strand
CTCTCTCTCTCTCTCTCTCTCTCTCTCTCTCTCTCTCACACACACACACACACACACACACACACACACAAACACGTGAAACAAGTCTCAGGACTCACCTCCAGGGGTTTCCGGTCGTAGAGCCACTGGATGTCTGGGGTGGGCACTCCCCTGACCTGGCACCGGAGCACGGCCTTGGACCCGTAGGGCACCGCCACCTCACTTAGGGCCACGGGAAACGTGGGGCAGCATTCTTCATGCTTGTCCACGCCGCCATCTTCTTCACTGCTTTTCTCTGTTCTAGAATTATCCGACTCACCAGCATTTTTGGAAGATTTGGAGTTTTGAGCATCCCCCATGATCTGGTTTTTGTGGCTACTATCAGTTTTATGCTCTTCGCAATTTTCGACATCTTTGCTCCTGATATCTTGCCCCACAATCTTTAATCCATTTGTTTCCTTTTGCACCTCATTCAACTCTTTAACAGAACCACTTGGCAGAGTTACATTACTCTTCCCAGCACCCGCAGATCTTCTCTCGCCAAGAGGGGAGATATTGAGGTCTTTCGGCCGAGTGGCCATCTTCTTGACAACGCTGTCCATCCCATTGCTATTTAAAGGATCTTTGCTGGAGTCGTCAGTCAGAGGAGTTACCGACAACCTCTTCCGCAAAAACTCTGACTTTGGAGTCCTGGTACCTGGTAAGGTTGTATCTCCATTTAAGTTTAAGCTTTGGTTCGAATTTTGATCTGTGGTTTTTGATTCTCCCACGGGTTTTTCTCTTGATGATGAAACTTGATTTTCCCCACAGTGACTGGTCAAATTAGTTTTAGATTCATTATCCCTTTGAATGTCTTGCTTTCGAGTCAAATCAGAACTTTGCTCACTTGCCATTTCTTTACTAAGGACTGATAAATCAGATTCTTTGGTTGTGTGATCTTTATTTCTTTCAGCACCGGTCTCTTTGGACAATCCACTGCCGAGATCCTTGTCCCGCTCTTTGTCTGTATCCATAGTAGTGGATGTGATGAGTTTGAAGACGTTCTCCGTAGATCCTACTTTACTTTCTTCCTCAAAACTGACCTCTTCAGATTCGATGTCACCGCCTCTTTGGTCCATTGCACACTCCTTGCCTGCAGCCTCTTCTCTGATGCTCTTGCAGTAGCCAGAGTCTGTGGTCAGACCGGATGCGTCAGAGGCAAGGGAGGAAACTGAGTTGGTGGAGGAAGTATCGTCCATGGATTTCCGGAAGGGTTCGTAGCGGGGAGACAACTCGTTGTCGTTGATGGGGTAGATTGGAATGTGGCGGAGCGATTTCTGCTTCATCCAGCTGGGACGGACCGGCGTGTTTTTCAAAGCCTGCTGCTCTGTGGAATGTTGTTGATGTTGTTGTTGTTGTTGTTGCTGCTGCTGCTGCTGTTGCATTTGTTGGAGAGATTTCTTAATGGACGGTTGAGGATCTCTCAGGGAAAGGTTTCCGTTTTTGCTAAATGAATCAACCTGTTGAGATTGGTTGTTGTTGATCTTTGGTGGCGCAGATGAGGTGTGAGTATCTTTGGTGGGTCGGGTGATGGTTGATGAGGAAGATGATATTGAAGTAGACAATGATGGCAACGATGCTAACGAAGACAAGGATGGTGACAAAGGTGCAGGTGTAATGAAAACACTGGAGGTCGAGTTTTGGAAATCTGATTTTTCTGATTCCAAAAGCAGCTTTTGATCAGTTTTTGATATTTTATTTTGACCAGAAGTGGTCAGATCATTTTTTGATGAGAGAGCCGGTGACGCCTTGTAGGTGTTCAGAATTGCCTGTTTATCATTATCACTCTCAATCTTTAGCACAAGATTAGGTGATGATTTTACTGATGATAATAATTTTTTGCTTTCACCTTCATTTTCCCGATGTTCCAACTTTTCATTATAGGAAGGAGCAGATGAAACCGCGCCAAATTTTGCCACTGTTTTTGCTTCTGTTTGTCCGTCATCTGCATAAACTCCCACAGCTCCTTGCTTTATGTCCTTCGGAGATTTGATACGCGTCCACTCAGGCTTCTCTGAGTTTTTGTCGATTCTCTGCAAAGAACTCGCTTTGATCATTTTCTCGATGTTCCTGACAGGTTTCCGGTTCATCCAGTCTGCATCAGAAGATTGTCTCCCTTGCTCCAACTTCTCCTTCAGATTCAAGTTTGGCACAGATCTTTGGTGACCTAGTTTAGAAGCCAGCTTGAAGTTTTCATTTTTTTTACACCTATTCATTGTCCCTGATGATGCACCATTACTAGAATTGCTAATATTACTCCCACCATTCTGTTTTATGGATTCCTTATTGCAACTCTCAGTTGTCTTCATCCCTAACCTGTTGATGTTATTCTCAGAACTGTGGAATGTTTTGTTCTGGGCAGAAGCATCTCTCAATCTTCTGAGTGAACTGAGATCTCCAGTCTGTATGAGAGAAGCTCTGTGGATTGTTGCATTTTGACCCTCTGACCCATTCACCCCAGAGAATGTCTGGTTCAGAGGAGATGAAATCTTTTCTGTCCCAAGGGACAACCCCTTATTAAGAGCTTTCTGTTTGACCCATTCGGGAACGCGGTCCAGGTGTGACGCACTCCCAAAATTCCCTGCATCTGGTCTGGAAACTGTTGCAGGTACCCGGTCAGTTTGAAGGACTGCTTCCGGTTTCTTCTCCTTTCCTCCAAAATCAGAGGTGGATTTCCATTTGCGGATTTTCTCCATCAGCTCCGAGGGTTTGGATTCTTCAGGTTTACCTTCAACCTGTGCTTTTAAGTTGACCTTTGTTTTGTCTGTAATGCTTTTAGGTTTTGAATCTTCCACAGATCTATTGCTCACTGATTTGTTACAACCTACTTGAGTGAAGCTTACAGGCTCATCACTGGATTTAAAGTTTTTCTTGGAAACGTCATTCTCGGAATTCTTGACTGACTTGAGGTCTGCTTTGAGATCATTGATATTTTTTCTGAATTCAGCCGTTTTGAGATCACGGTTTGCCGTGTCTCTATCTGACAGCCCATCAGCAGACGTCGCACCAATGTCCGATAAATTTGTGCTTTTGGACTTCAGTCTTAGCCTGCCGACGTTTTCAGGGATGAACTCAGAGTTTGGACGACTGTATGGCTTATCTTTGGACACTGGCTTCAACTTGACATCGGCAAAGACGTTTTCTGTTGACTTGGACATGAATTTGCTTTTCCTCAACTTCTCAGACTGTACTGAGGTATTGTTGGATTCGTTATTTCGAGTCGGTTTCAACTTGACGCTTCGGAAATCAGCAGGCTCAGAAGATGTGGAGACATTTTCATTGGATCTGAACGTTCCAGAAGAGTTATCAGGGTTAGACAATTGGGCTGTGTCTGGTTGAGCCCCTTTGTCGTAGCCGCTGGTCTTCAACTGATTCTTTGATGGATGTTGGTGTGAATTATGATGAGGTGATGCTGCTTCACTGGGTGATAGGATTGGTTGGATGTCTTGAGTTATGTCCTCCTTTGTCTTTGAGGGACGTTTGCCCCAAGTAAAAACTGATCCAGCCTCCTTTTCTTCTTCTTTGGTACCAGAATTGGCATTTGCTTTGTGATTGTCAGAACTACAAAGCACGTCCTCTTTTTTGGATTGGTTTGCCGTTGAGGTCTGGCTACCGGGTTTCACAACACTGTTTGTGTCAATGCAATGTTCATGAGACAGGTCCTTTTGGGGGTTTTCCAACAGGGTAATCTTTTCACTCACTTTAACGCTGGGTTTGTCTTTATTGAAAACCAATTTTGTGGACAGATTCGAAGCGGTTGTATGAGTTGATTGTTCAGGAGTTGCAGACGGCTTCTTCGTTGCTCTTGATGTGGATCTACCTAAAAATGAGGTGACTGCCCCTGTTTTATCAGACCCACTGTGTTCATGAGATGTGGAAGATGGTGGCGTTAAAACGTTGCCGTTGTTTCTTACAGTGGCTGGTCTGGCATGATGTAAGATGGGCTGAGCCAATGATGATTGGAACGGTTGCTCTGTTGAGGCAAACATGTTTGTTGACCTCTTTTCTGCTCTGTGGGTGTCGACAAACTCACTCTGTTTAATATTACTTTCCTGTTTACTCAGTTGTTCATCGGGCTGTGTGGTTGTTTTCTCTTTCCTACCAACCTGCAATGTTAAAGAGGAACCAACCAAATCACTAGGCTCTTGCAATGGCTTTGAGGTTCCAAAACCATCATTATGGTGACCGAGAGTTCCGAGAGATTTGTTCACAACCTTCAAATCCATTGGACTGACAGAACTATGGCCACTTCGGATGTAAGAAAAATCTCTGTGAGTCTGGCTTCCTTTTGCACTCTCATGACCCCAAGATGAACGATTCAATCCATTTGTAAACTCTCCACTATTTCTGGATACAACGTTACGGAAGTTACGCTCCACTTGAAGTTTTCTTAGACCGTTCTGTACAACGTCTTTGCTCCCAATTTCTCTGGCTGTCATTGGAGTCCTGGCACTGTCCAGATCTTTTCTCTCTCTTTCACCAATTTTGAACGCTCCAGAACCAAAAATAATATTGTTATCGCTATTTCGAACAGAAATATGATCATATCCTACATTGCGCTTCTTTGTATTGTTTTTCTCCCGAGCTCTTCGAAACAAAGGAGAGTTTTGCAAAGGATCTGGGGGCTCGTCTTGTGATGGAGCCACTGAAGTGTCCAAGTTTATTTTCATTTCAGAGCTTTTCAAAGGTTGATGGACGGAATATTTTGGATTGTGAGAAGTACCAGACGTAGGCAACGCTGTGGAGAATGTGGGTCTTTCACAAATCTGAGTCACCTCAACACGGTCGGTGCCCTTTCCTGACAGATTGTTGCTCCTTTTGTATCCGTTATGGCTGCCAAGGGAGAGTAAAGTGGCGAAAATTTACACAAGTCATAAAAAAAAAAAATACATGTAGTTGTCATCCCTATATTATAACATTTCAGATTAAATCTATATTTCAATATAATTTCATATCATATTTATTTTTTTCACTAGACTATATCTTATCTTATCTAATCTAATGTTATCTATTTAGATTCCACATACAATGTATATCCTTTGAATGCCTGATAATTATAATATATTTTGTATATTTTCATACAACAATAAGGATAATAATATGTTGGAAGAGAATTACGTTTTATCCGTTTCATTCATATTCAGCATTCATCAATCATAATCACATTTTATTGATTTTAGCTCTTTGTCAACCATCGACTAAAAGCAATCATCAGAACCAGAGTTTTTTGTTTCGAATCAAATATTACTCCAAGTCTTGACTATGGAAGATACACAAGAAGTTATCTTGAGGTTCCACAAGGTAAGAAACCAGCATGCTAAAAAATGATCACATGAACAAATTAAGACAATAATTACTCATGGCTGTTACCAGCTTTATCTTCATAGCCGGCAAAATGAGTTAGGAGCAGTTAATTGTCTTAACTCGAGGACACAACCAACGCCAGTGGCCACACATTACATCGGACAGCGAAACGATGAGCTGAGTTCATTCGTAAGGCCTAGGGTACACTAGGCTGTTTTTACTTCAATTTTACAGACTGACACAATGAGACTGAGTATTACTGTCCATGTGTGTGTGTGTCTTCTTCTTCTTCTTCTTCTTCAATTATATCGACTGACTCAGTGGAACTAAGTATTACTGTCGATGCGGGCATAATTAGACACATCAAGAGCAAGTTTAGTCTTGGTGGGCCTCTGAAAGCTTCTCTAATAACTTGATCTTTGCGTGATGCAGTCAAGGCACTGCTTGAAATTGTCTACATTAGGACTGTGCCTGATTGATTCAGGGATTGTACTCCATAGAAATAGTGTGTGTGTGTGTGTGTGTGTGTGTGTGTGTGTGTGTGTGTGTGTGTGTGTGTGTGTGTGTTAGACCCATCAAGAACAGATTAATGAAGTTTCAATGGGCCATAGAGAGAAATGTTTAATACCTTGATCTGAGTGTGACGTATTAAAGGCACTGCCATACGCAAGCCTTGTGCAAAATTTAAATGACAGGTTAGGTGTTCATTAGGTAGAAGCTACCTGAGGCAAAATTGTAGCTGCTTCAGAATTTAATCCTTTCTTGACACCCTTCTAGATAGTTGTCAGATCAGTAACTGGTTGGTTACTCAAGTTTTGCATTTAAATTCTGCAATCTGCGCTCAGCACTAACCCATCCATCCACCGACGTTCTACACACTCAGATGTTTATAAAACGGTGTCACACCTGTTGAGTGGAGTGGGAGCAGAGAAACCCGAATCCATCAGGATGCCGGCACGAGACTGCAGGAACAACTGGAAAGAGTGAGACGTGTTGCCTTGCGTGTTGTGCAGGTGACACGTGTACTCTCCCCGGTCCAGGGGGTCTGTGTTGTAGATGGTCAGGGAATGAAGCTCCCGCGTCGTGCACGTCTAGTGGGATGGAGGAAAAAATGAATAAGACAGAAGATTAAACAGCAGAGAGAAGAATTTTCTCTTTACAAAAAATAAATACCATCTCTCAAGTCATAATATCGACTGCTACCTGCGATTATCTCCCTTTTGGGCAAAATTGGAGCTAAACACATACCCCCACCCCAGCAAATTTTGACCCGCTTTTTGACTGTTATGAATTTTTTTTGGGAAAGGTAAAAAGGGGAGATAATCATCTTGCAGGGAGCCGTCGATATATTGGTGCTACACAGAGAGATGATGTAAAACGGCAAAAAGTTTCATCCCTCCGCCTAGTAGCTCACTTCCTGAGGTGCTCGACTGGCACTCCTTTCCGGTTCAAACTCGGCCCGCAGCCATCGTAGCTTACCATGACCATCAGGGGTTACCTCCTCTTGATATTGATTACTGAGTGTACTTCTTGATGAATAATCCATACCCTTCTTGGGTGCCTAGGTGGCGGAAAGGACAATTTTCTTTTCTTTTTAAACAAAAATAAATGATGGCCACAACTCATAAAAGTATCATAGGTCCATGAATGCCCAGGATCTCTAAACCCCCTTAGTGTACTAAAGTGCTTGGTACATCAATCTTGTGGAATATGGCATTGTAAAGCGCTTAGAGCACTGTGATGACTGTGAACAAGTGATAGATAAATGTCCATATTTTTATTTTTGTGACCCTGCAGTTATGTTTCAAAAGGTATGAAAAAAAGGACGACCCCTACAACAGAAACAAGACAACAAGAGAAAGAAAACAACATATGAGTGAGAAAAAGTAAGATGATAGATTCAGATCAAAAGAGTAGAAGAGCCCATTCGGGACACCCGGCAACCACAAACTCCCTGGTGCATTGACCATTGCTTGTTGACTCACCTTGTGTTTGGAGCTTTGTGTGATCTCAACACCCTCTCTCTCCCACAGAACAGTCGGCATAGGTTGACCTCTGACCTTGCAAGTGAAGGTCGCCATGTCTCCTTCCCGCACGATGCAGTTGGAAGGCCGTGTAACAAAATGGGGGAGCTCGGGGTTTTCCAGTTCTGCATGCAATTTATGTCCAAGGGACACAACCACACAATAAACAAACATGCCATGAAATTTCTACTGTGTGAAGAGTTACTGGGTTTGTTTCTCTTGGATAAAATCTTTGTCCTATTTTGTTTTTCCAAAAGCATAATATTTTATACTGTGCATTCACTAAATTTCCCAATAATCCTATAGCCACAAAGTGTCCACGAGACAAATTTCGTATCTACATCAGATTGGGCGTGACAGCAGATGTTTAATATTACTTTGGTTGTAAATTGAGAAAAAGTCGTGAAAGTAAATATTTTACATTGGGAGAGCCAAGTATTTATCTCATTAAAAAATTATATAAATACGAAAGTGAAGAGTGTGCAGTGCAAAAAAAAAGGTGTGTCGTATATTAAATTGCAACAAATTTTTGTGGGTGTTTTTTATAATGTATCTACATATTATATTCAAATCAAACACGCAAAATATTTGGGTTTTTTTGTTTTGAGTGGAATTACAGCTCAGAGTTTAGTTTGAAGTTTTAATTGGGTTTGAGAAATCATTGCTGATTTTACACAGAAACAAAGCTTTAAAAATAATCCCTGACCTCTCACACGCATCACACTTTCAGAAACACTCAAACACATTTAAAACACACAGAAAAACTACCCAACAGGACACAACATACAGAAAGGCAAAATTAGTTTGAAGCGAACACATTACAATCTTTCACAATCACTATGTCAAATTTTAACAAAACATTACAAAAAACAAGAAAAACAAAGAGTGAATGAGAACACAAATATGACAATGTCCAACACACATAACAAAGATTCAACAAGACAAGAATTTCAAAATGGAATCGTTGTAGTGACTTAAAATGTAGTAAATGATGAAAAGACAACACAAGACACAAAATAAAGACCTAGAAAAGACGAGAAATTTTATACTCTACACAAATGTGTTAAAAAAAGAGGTGAAGAGATAAAAGAGGGCGGGGAGTAAAACGTAAACTTGTATTGGGGTATAAACACAATGGGGAGTGGCATTTATCTAAGGGGGGTGGGAGGGGGGAAGTAAGAGGGAGATAAGGGGGTGGGGGTCTTCTGCAAGCGAGCATATTATCGGCCGCCCTCGTCAGAATTATCGCTGCCGGTGCTGATGCTTTCCGTGTCTGTGGAGGGAACGGGAAAACAGGACAAAGCGTGTCCACATTAGTCACCAATGACAGGACATGACATGATGTCATATGATGGACAGCATCAAATAGGACAATTGAGCTTTGTATACACTCTGACGTTATGGAATACAATGAATATCACATAAATGTCATGACTGCCAGTCCCTTCAATGATACCGATGGCTTCCTGCAAGAGCTGATTATCTGCACTCTTGGCCCAATAAGAGTTTAGCATATTATTACTGGGAAAGGTAAAAAGTAGTTATCTATACATTTTGGGATAAAGAGGCTGCTGATAAAAGTGCAGCTATATAAAATGGATGGGTGAAGGTCTTTGAATTAAACTCACTGCCATTCTGGTTATTTTTCCATCTGTGGAATTTTCCCACCCATGCTTTTTGCAGGATGACGACAATCCAATAAACCGTCACACTGACATCTACAACACAGAGTCATCAATGAGGACGGTTAATAAAAAATCACTGAAGCATGACCAATCAAGGTCAAGGTCATTTGACCCAAATGGACAGAGCACTGTGCAATGAAGAACCACTCTATAATTTAACAAAAGTTGCTAAAATGTTAGTCCCAAACTCAGAAATTCTTCTTCACTTCAAGAAAGATACATTTCAAGCCATGGCATGATCAAAATTAAGACAAACTTGAAGCAAAAAGTCTCGTCTACGAGATCACAATGTTGATTAAAAGGGGGAGAACTCCATTCACTATGCACAGCTGGGGTTACACTGCATTAAATACCATCAACAACGGTGAGAAATTGGATCTGAAAACAGAGAAACACAAACGGGTTACCAAGTCTGTTGGAAATTTATGGTGAAGCAAACACTGATGAGGACGAAAATTTGAATCTGTCTCGCAATCAGATTAATTGTATGCATTTTCCAAACGAGGTGTAAGTGAGTATCAAGGGATCAACAGGAAGACAATGACAAGAGACAGAGAGGGAAAGCATACGATGATTTTATTCTGTTCTATGTCTTTCATTTTTATTTATTTGGGGGCAGAAGAGGGCGAGGTGGGGGGGGGGGGGGGGGGGGGGGTGTGAAGAGAGTTGGATTTGTGGGGGTTTTTTTTGTGTTTTTTTTTTGGTATGATCAAAGTTGAAAAAAAATCCTAGAATTGTTTTCCATAAATACCAGACTTTGTCACTCTCTTTTTCATTCTTGACTGTATACGTTCATGGATTTGATTTTGTTAATACAAGGGGGACAATTGCTTGAAATTGAAAAAAAGTTTTACGGAGTTACCTCCTTTCATTGCCATTGCCAGACCTTTCCCAAACCAAGCTTCAATGATGAACCTCTGGTTAAATTCAAAATATCTTCCTTTGCCATAGGATTTCTTTCCCTTTTTCCAGTAATGCGGTAGTCAAAAAATCTTCCTTAACAACATGATTTCTTTCCCTTTTCCCAGTGAGGCAATGGTCAAAAACTCCTCCTTACCAATTTCGGTAAATAGAAATTCTGAGCAATATAGCATTTTCAAATTGCCCTGGTAACTTTTTTTTTTTAGAAAGAATTGGAACAAGGATTTGATGCCTTGTGTTTCTTTATATCACACGCAGATGTTAATGCTTCATTTCATATTAAAATAGAGAGGCACAGTCTTTGTGCTAAACATGAATCTGAAAAATCCAGAAATTCAGGCAGTCATGGGATTGCGAGATTTAATGAAAAAAAATGAAAAAAACCCCAACAAACCCAAATCCATCTTGAGGTGCAATGATAGTCATAGATTGATGATGGGAGGAAGATGATGATGATGATGATGTTGATGATGACGGTGTGTGGTTGTTTGAGTATGTCTCAACTGTTGTACACCTGTATACGTGTGTAAATATTACATTTATTAATGACATGGATGTAATCAAAAGTAAAATTGCCGCTTTGTGATCATAATTATTGTTAAAACAAAGATAGTGCAGGAAAAGCGGGAAAATGTTTAAAACGAGTGTATAAGAATCGGATGGATGTGCAAGCAGGGGATGAAAACTGCTATGAGAGAGAAAGAATGTTAAAAATGGATGATGAGAACAAAACAGGAATTGAGGAATCAAGTGTTATCAGGAACACAAATACATACACATAATACCCAACACAATTCTCACAGTGCAGGAACATGGGGGAGATTTAAACAACAACAACAACAACAACAACAACAACAACAACAAAAGCATTAGAACAAAATCGACGTGCAGGGGACGGATGCTGGTATCTGGCTTAGAGAGACAGA
>JBCIKM010233319.1:0-12357 GCA_039654465.1 Melibe viridis | reverse complement strand
AGTGTGCCAAATTTCAAGTCTGTGGGTTTGTTCTATCATTGTCATGCTAAGGACATATTGAACTCCCCTCGTATATAAAAAATGCTATTGAGGATGGAATTTTTGCTGTATAATCTTACTTGTTGGAATTAATGGTATTTTTCTACTGTTTGACAATATGAGTGTACAAAAAAAATTTCCTTTTAATTTTTTAAAAGTGCTTCACTATACTGTGTTCTCTTCGGAAGTTGAAGTTGATCATCCACAAGTTAATGTGACCTTCCTGACCTAAGTCAATCTCAGGTTTGGATATTTTGTAAAATTTCTCTCCCCTGTAAGAGTAAAACTCCTACCTAACTGGAAATTTTGGTGAGGTAAAATAAGAAAATCTTTTTGATTTTGTTGTTGCTGTGAAGCTACAAAAAGTATTGCCTTGTCCATTTTTTATTTTTGTTCCTTGTTTTGTCCTCATTTCTCCTTATAAGTTAAGATAACATAATCTTTATTAATCCGTCAATTGGAAATCATATGCACAACAATGCAATGCGATATTCAAATAATACCTTACAAGGAGAAGTTTAAAAAAAAATAAAGACCTTTTGTACATACAAAGGGATGATATATTCATTGACCACAAGAACACAGATACACTTAAACTATTATAGGAACTTCCATAGATACATTCATGTTGATTTATACACGCAAACAAACAAACAAACAAACAAACACTCACACAGCATGTACATACAAGGGAACAGTGTATCAGTTATGCTCACATGAATGTAAACTGATAATTCCTTATAGAAAAGGGTACAAAGGAGTTGAAATATCTCTCATGAAATATCTCATATTTCCTCTTATAACCAGAGTATATACCTCTTTTACCTACCCAGAGAAAAAGGATGGAAAAAAATTTATATCTATTCTATTAAAACATTAGGGGTATTTATAGAAGACTGTTAAATTATGGTACAATCAATGTTTTTGTTGGTCTTAACTGATTTAAAGATGCTCTCAGAGACGTGATGGACAAACTAGCAAGTGGAGAACTAAAGTGAGTAGCACTGTGGATTAAATTTTCAAAAGGGCATTTATTTGTTTTTGCATTTAGAGGAATAGTCATGATACTTTGAAAGCAATGCAAGCAATTCAAAATAATGTTAGTATAAAATTTTCAAACCCTTTTCAGAGACAAAAAAGGGAAATATGTATTCGATGTTTGAAAACAAAAGAAAACATAGGTACAGCTTATTTTGACCAGCATCTGCTTTTATCATGAATTCCCAAACTGCAAGCGCACCTCCCATGATGTCAAAACTGCCTGTAACCCACTGATACTTGCTCCTGCGGGCTTACAGGTTAATGAGTAAGAGCTAACATCATCTGGCTGCCACAATGCCAAAAGGGTCATGTTTACATTGTGAGGATCACAATTTGCTCATTTCAACTCCAAAATACTTCAATTAAATCACATTTTGTTAAAAGAAACCTGATATCACCAGAAAGATGAATGAATGGAGGCCAAGGTGATTCTATTACTATATACATTTGATTTTAGTACTAAATTTGAAAAGATAATAAATAGCCGTCTTACCAATGCTTGACACCATTAAGAAAAAAAATTCTCAAAAACTCCAAATTAATTTTTGGGGTTATATTTTTAAATGAATCACTCAAGCATTGATAGATTTCAATTTTCTGTGTCTAATAAGTTGTAAATTATTGTTTAAACTAGACAAAATCGGCAGTTTCAAAATCTGGTCCAGAATTCAAGAAACCCTTTTGAGCTAGGAATTATTAAAATGAGTAGTTACGTGACCTTTGTGGCATAATATCATTGTTTAAACCATAAGAATAGACACAGAGGATGTCAGCGGGTGTAAACAACCCTGCAACCAAGGCCATCCTTGCGGGACATGGAAGGTGGGAAAAGGAGAGCATGGCCTGCAACTATTTGGTTCTAGCAGGTCTTGGGTTGAATACACTTGCTGTGCAATAGGTGTGCAACTATTCTGTTCTAACAGGTCTAGGGCTAATTAGACCATCTTTGTGCTGCTGTGAAAATTTGTTGAAAGAATCAAGGGAAAGTTGCTTTCACTATTACTTTGACAAATTGGATTTGATTGAATATATCATGTAGAGTTCCTATTGCTGATGTTCTTGATGCAGTATAATTATTTTTCCAATTTTTGTTTTTGCACCGCAATGGTAATGCTCATTTATATGGTACAAAAGCCTCTCCTTCTTTGGTCTAGGGCCCTTGGTGGAAAATCAATGCTACAATGTTTGTGTAGCAAACTTCAGAAAAGGTTCATGCAGGAGACCTACACAATGCATAACATGTACACAACTTTTACCACACACACAACAAAAATGCACTCATGGATTGGTTCAGAGAAAAAAAATGTCCTGAACTTTAGGAGGTTAAAATTTCCTATTTCTTCAATCGATTCAGTTGGAATTTGCCATTGTTGGAGAACAACCTTTTTGGAATAAGCATGCAAAATTTTAAAGGAAACTACTAGTGGTTATCAAACACTGGGTTTGTTGAGTCAGTTTCCTTATTACCGAAAATTGAGATTTTTAACAACTCCTGATAAAAGAATTTGAACATTCAGAAACTAGGGAAGATAGAAACAGATACTTCTATTGAAGTTTTTGAAAATTTAATTTCATATAGAGAATGTGAATCGTTTTTATACAGTGACGTCATTTTCATCTCATGTAAATCTGACACAGGCAGATTTTGACATCAGAAATTTTATCTCACTTTCTAAAGTAAAAAAATGTGCCGATGCCAAATTTCCACTTGATACAAATGAAGTCACCATCAAACAATGTTTCGTTGCATCTCCTTGAAATTCTTTGAATAGTTCTGAGACCTTGATAAAAACTAGAGGTTTCTAATTTTTGAACTGTTATTAATTTAGCAGGGGTTGTTAAAAAGCTAATCTTTCTGGAACTATGATATTGACTCAACAAACCTAGAATTAAGAAATGAAATGATCATGGCTTTTTGTTTTTGGGCCATCTTCAGACTATGTCAGGAACCTTGGTGTCATACAGAGATTAATTTGAAAAATACACATTTATCTTGTAAGGCGGTTTTGGAAACAGTGCATGAAGGAAAATGCTGGCTCTATACTATAGGGTTTTGTTATAGGTATACATATGGTATGATAAACCTGTTATTGGTGCTGAATTGTTATTAGAGGGGCAAAGTATATCATAAACTAAAGAGCCCTGATTTGAGCACAGGACCTCTCTTGGGGTTTTATTTTTTTCCTGTACAAAAATCTTTTTCTTTATAATGCCATTGTCTACAAAATGCTCACCCCCACTTTGTCCTGGAATTGCCTGTGTGCCAATGGTTTACAGCTTTACAGGAAATGGAAGACTTCTTTCATGAGTTGTTGCCCTTCCTTCAACATTGAAGCCATTGCAATCTTTTTCCATTACTGTAAGACGTTCTCTTTTTATTATGCGACTTAATTTGGATACATGAATTATTATTAATCATGATTTTTACATCCTTCTATTAAGCAGTGACTAGTGTCATTTATCATTCATAATCTTGTGCTTTTTTTCTCAACACTTTTCAGGACAAATGACGTCATTTCTGTGCCCATGGATACATTTATAGAGACAATATGTCGGAAAGAAGAAGATTTGATTGGTAGTAATAACAATGTTGTTGTTGTTTCATGATCTTTTCACCACGTAGTTGAAATGAATTTTACCATAAATCAATAAAATTCGAAAAGGTATGTTAATGAATCAAGAATAGTTGTATCAGAACACATTGAATCCTGTGTTTTTGTAATGAATGCTGTCATCTTCCATCAGCATGGGTGTGTGTGTATGTAAAAGTTCCAGATGGAGAGATGTTGCTCTTCAGTACTGTAATTTTTAATGTGCGAGAGTATCAGATCTTCAGACAGTTATAAAACAAGTGTGAACATCATGGTTAAAAGCATGACTTTCATTGATCTTATGGTTTTCCAAAAGCTGATATATTCCTTTTTGTGTTGTCATTGACTGTTTATGAGCGCCGCTGTGGCGTTTAAGTATGTTCCTCACACCATCACCATGTGGGTGTTTAAAATTTCAACTTAACAAGGATAACATTTCAACTTGATTGGGACATGTTTCATGATTTGCCAGTTCCTGATCATCTGCTTAGCTGGCTTCTGAACTGCATATTCTGTCATTATACGGTGCACTGAACCCTTTTCCTTTCTTTATGTTTTATTTTTTTCTTCATTCCAATAACAAATGTGATGTTGATGAAATTATAACAATATGAGTCCTTCCTTGACTCTTGTCTATGTCTCTAATTATGGTGCTTCTCTACAGATCAATAGTATTAATGCTGTGGAAACCTTTTTGATATTCCATTTTTGTTATATTAGAAATCACTGGATGATTTTTAACTATCAAAGGCCTTAATGAAGTAAAAAAAAAATACAGCATATTATAATGGACTTATTCTCTAATTAGGTGGACTCAGTCAGTGGGAAGGATATATTATGACTGATGATTGCACAAAGTCTCTTTCACTTTCACCCTTCTTTTTCTTGACGACAGATCCATGGACTATACTACTATTGCATAATTTTGTTGAATAAATTATAATGGTTTAGAAAACTGTCCTAGAAGGATAGAAGGCTAATGAATCACAAGTCATTGTTAATTCTATATATGTTTCACTGTCATATCAACTCTATTTTAATGAAATCCTTCTAGTTTCTTTGTACATGGTAGCTTTTTATGAGAAAAGTTGTTAACTCTGAATCATAATTCTGAATAGTACCTATGTGTTTCAAGATTTTTGCCTCCTTTTTAAAAATTGTTGAGGCAATTGTCATTTATGTTTACCAAGGGCATCTCAGGCTGCCTGAACCATGTGATCAGAAATTAAAAAAAAGATTATCAAGTGAAATGTTTGCTTCACCCTATTTGTCTTTCTTTTTTCCAACCTCATGCCTCAATGTAAGGACTTTGCAAGACATTTTCATTTATTGTGAGTTTGTACCAAGCTCTATATAAGTTTTTTTTTTGTTTGTTTGTTTTTTTGTTTTTTTTAATGGAGAAGCGCTGTTGAGACCCTCTGCTTGGCCAGGAGTAAAGAAGAATACGAAATGAGCCAACCACTTAATTAACTTGAAAAGATTCATATGAAACAGGAATACAAAACAAGACAGAACCCCCCCCCCCTCCCCAAACAAAAAACAAAACAAAAAAGCCAAGTTGACAACAGCCAGATCATTAAAAAAAAGTAAAAAGAAGTGACTCTAACTACTCTGTGTGCCTTGACTTGTAGCGTAGCCGTCCAAGATGTTGCTCTCTTCTCTACTTTGACCCGTTTAAGATTAAAAGTATAGACTTAATTTGAACATCAGTGCTTACAAGAAAAACTGATTATTGAGTTTGACCCTGGGGGGGGGGGGGGAGGGAGGGAGGGAGGGAGAGAGAGAGAGAGAGGTATTTCAAACATGTCATGATTGATGATAATGGTGGTGGTGTCGTTAGAGATGATGATGATGATGGTGTTGATAATGGTGATAGTGATAGTGCTGTTGTTGTTGTTGTTGTTGGTGGTGGTGGTGGGTTGGTAATATGATGATGCTGATGAGAGATTGGTTACGATTTTACTGACAATTTGAAGAGGTCCCTTATCTTGGTCACCTGGTACAAGCTTAACAGCCACTCGTACTATTTTTTAAATTCTCTTTTTGTTTGTTTTCATCAGACAGTCAGCACGTTATCTCATGTCGTAACCGCATCATCTTCAATCTAGAGGTTGTTCGTTCAAGAGCCCCCCTAAAAGCAACAACAAAAAATAAACAAACTAAAAACAATAACAAAGAACAAAAAACAAACAAAAAGCACACAAAAAACAATAACAAAAAAGCACACACAAAAACAAAACAAGAAAACCTTAACCCCCCCCCCCCAAAAACAAAACCAAGCAAAAAACAAAACAAAAAACACAAAGCAAAAATTTTGTGTTGGATATGCGCTAAATGTTATGCATTATTATTATTATTATTATTATTATTATTATTAAAAACAAAAAAAACAAATCACACACACGCGCGCGCACAAACATACACTCACTGCACCCCCCCCCCCCCCCCCTCCACACACACACACACACACACACACACACACATACGCACATATATACATACACACACACTCCCACGCACCAAAGAAAGATAAAATAACTCAGTGGAAAATGAATTTAAAAATTTTACATCACTACTTAAAACAAGAAACAACTTTTTTTGTTTTGTTTCTGGACTTATCACTGTCAAATTTTGCAGGGTCAATCGATAGTAGAAATATGTAGTATTCTTCCACTGACACCAAACGACGGACGTGTAGACACTAAATGAAATGTATACTTTCATACGAAAGAGCTCAGCTAAAATAGGTGGTATAATTTTAAAGAAAAATTATTTCTGTTATTCGAGAGACCAATCCCATGCGTGGAGCACAAGGTATGGTTAAGTACAGTTAATTTTGTTTCCATCAATCAAGAATCTTACCACTTTTCTGATTTTCTCGTAATTCTGACTTCATTTCAAACACAGGTGAGTGTCAGGCTCGATATTGCTTATATTTTATTAACCGCCTGGATCTACAGTTGCAAGAGATTTAAAAATCAATGTTTTGTTTCGATATAGAAGATAAGACAATGATAAACAACATGGATTGAAAAAAGGTACATTGGAAGACTGACAATTTAACACTGTATTTTGAAACATATAATCTTATCTGATTAGATGACATCTTTTCAAAAGCCTTTTTGTGAATGGGAGTTATGTTGATGTAGGTTAACTTATGAGAGAGTGAATCGACTCCATTCCATGGCCCACTTTTCACAATGGTCTTTCAATTATTTTCTGCTTGTCCTCTTAAAGGGTTGTCACAGTTGATTTCTTATATATGAGATAGATTGTATCTCATCTGTTTTTGGTACATTTTTTTATACACAACTGCGAAAAAATTTAATGAATATTGATAAGACAGTAGTTTACAGAGGAATTCTGTCACCACTGTCTTTACAAATAGGGCTAGGGCAAGACTTACTTTATTTATCATGGGCTAGGGCCAATGCCAGGGATCTGTTTGGGAGTAGACAGATGAACACCAGTCCTCTTTACTTTCAGTTAGAGTATCTAAATTACTTAATCAGCATTTTGGCTGCTTCGAAACAGAGTATGCATGTCTTGTAGTGTCAGCGATTTCCACATCATCTTTTTCCTTGGATACGCGCTGTTTAATTTTCCTTGAAACAAAGCTTCACAAAAACAGAATATTTATTTAGATAGTCTTAGTCGCTTTGGGACAGAGCGTGCACATGTTTTGGGGCGTCAGGGATTTCCATTCCAGCATTCTTCAGTTGGAACAGTGGCATTCAGCTGCAATACTCATCCCCTTTTTTTCCTTCTCATGATAAACTGAGGGAGGTTGGTGGAAGGGAGAGGGTGTACCCCTACTTTTATGGTATATTTGAGAAATTTCAAACCACTAGTCTACCCCAGCTTACAGGGTTATAAATGGCCTCTGGCTTTTTTAATTTCAAACTGAAAAGGTTTTGGGCTCTTTCCAGGACGCCGAATTTTATTTTTTGTTTCCAGACTGACTTGATAATTGATCCTACCAAACAGTGGCTATTGTGCAAAACTGTTCCTTTGCTGATAAAAGATGAAAGTTTAATTCCTTGTGTAATTAACAAGCAGATGTGAATGTCACTGGCTATAACAAAAAGCATTCATCGATAGAAATGCATTCTGAGAGGCAAGCTTTTAATGGCAATAGGCACTGGATTCAACTGATAGTGTTTCTTTGTTACTTGAAGTTAAAAAAAAAACTCTCACAAACTCAAACCCTCCACCCAATCAGAAAATCTGAAATAATGTATAAATGTAGAACTTTGTATTAAAGCCATATATATGGAGGTCACGTCGGTAGAAGTGTACATTCTCTGTCTTCAGACTCTGTTGACAAAAGTGAGGTGCTCTGTGAAAGAGGCCAATAAGAGGTAGATCAGAGAGCATGAGAACATATTGGAATTTTGGATGGGCACTGAACAGCCAAAAGGTCGCTTGAGGTTTCTTTGAAGGTGGAGGTAGGAGAAAGAAAAACTAACTAAATCTGTCCCCAAGGATTTTTGCATTGGTTGCGACCACAAATTTTTGCAGTTTTTTAGCCTATGGCAACACGGCCGCAATGTTTCGCAAAATTTGCTGTGCAAAAAATGGCAGGGACAGCCATATGAACAAGATAAATAAATGCTGAAATAATAATAAGTTATAATGGTAAAACAGTAGCAAATTTGAAAATAATAAAACATCAGTGAGAGAAGAGAGTTTTTAAAATTTTTTGGGGGAGGGCGGTAGGGGGAGATTATTCATCAGTACTTTGATGCCATTTGGAATCACTCATTTTGTCCAAGGGGAGCAAAGTTTGGTGTATGCCTTAGCCCAAGAAAGTTATTGTGCTGAGGCAGAGCTTGAACCCAAATTGCTTTGGTTCCTATACCGTGCCTTATTATCGACTCGATACTTGAATAACTGCCACCACTAGTATTCCTGTAGAAAATTAAAATAGTGGAAGAAAAATGTTTTTATCACTTTGGTTGAGCTTTTTTGGGATCCATTGCGTGTTTTTTTTTTTTTTTTTTTTTTTTCTTAACTCTTAAGGATTTGAATTGAGATGAGACTATATGTTTATAGTGCTTGCATTGATTGTTGTATACATACTGTGAGCACTTCACACTTGAATGCAGTTCTTTTAAGTGAGTAGACCCATGTGTCACATTTTCTATTTATGTGTCATTTCTGCACTTTGGTTATGAGTCATCTTGCAGCTATTTCTTTGTGTGTTTTATTTTAGGGTTTAAGGGCAGTATAATTGTCAAGTTTTGCTTTCTGTTATTCTGTTGGTTGTGTTTTTAGGGAGGAATTTTCTCTGCTTCCAAATTTTAAACTCTATTCTGGGCATGGTTGATTTTAAGCTTATGAACAAATTATTAGTGTGTTTCTGTCATGTTTTTCATTAATTTTTCTTCCTCTTTTAGCTGTTTCTGAATTTTATATTTCTTTGTTACCTTTTTTTCAACTGATAAAAAACAAATGAGGTATTGTTATTGTCATTCCTTCACATGCTTTCATGATATCAGCAGTTTTGATGTGTTAGGTTATTAGTACATAATTGAGGCTTTAATCAACTGATGACTAAAATATTACTGTCATTGGATTCATCCTCTTGATAAAAACAACACATTATGACTGTTGCTTGTGGCCTGGCCCAGTCTAGTGGTGTGTAAGTGTGTGTGTATGTGTTTGTGTGTGTGTGTGTGTGAGAGAGAGAGAGGGGGGTGGGAGGGGGGCATGACTGACTGATCCAGGAGCACGGCATTGAACTCAGCTTTACTATTTAACTACACTATTAGAAAAAACCCTCCCTAAATAAATGGCTTGTCATTTTTTTTTTTCATTTTGATTGTAACAGCTGCAGTTCAGTGGTCATTGTAAAAGAAAAACATTAAAAATTGTTTTCATCATTATATGGTCATCCTGGTTTTTTGTTTTCAAGCACCATAAAAATCTAGGTCATTGGTTTGTACAAATCAAAACAAAACAAAAAGGCACCACGGTGGCTTTTTTTTACAGAGAAGGGTTGGGAGAGAGAGAGAGAGAGAGAGAGAGAGAGAGAGAAATAGAGAGAAGAGGAGGAAGGGAGCGAGAGAGAGAGAGAGAGAGAGGGAGGCTGAGAGAGAGAGAGAGGCGTAGATTATCTTTCTTTTGGTGTATAGAAAACAGTTACATAGTGATGACATTCGTGCAAGTTTTAATGTTATATTAGGTCACGTGCACAGGAATGGAAAGTATTCAGACAGTGTCGACAGCTGTTTATGATGATTATATTATAATAATAAAAGGACGAGGTTATTTGGGCTTTATGAACCTTAGGATTAGCCTGCCTATCGACAAAGAGTTATTAACCCGTAGACAAAGTTAACTGTAAGATTAAATTGAGACTATCAGCCCAGGCTGCACAAGACAGGTTTTAGGTTTATTTGGGTCCGTGGTAAGTCTTTTGGGACTTTGAAGGCTGAACGTGAAATACACTGTCTCCTTTTGTGATGAAATGGAAATGAGAGGCTGTTCCTGTGTTTGTATGCAAAAGGCCACGAGTACTGAAGCTTCGGAAGGGAGAACACGGAGACAAACTAAACTCAACGTTTCTATATTGTTGTTCCTGTGGATAACCATTAACAATTCTATATTGTTGTTCCTGTGGATTACCATTAACAATTCTATATTGTTGTTCCTGTGGATAACCATATTCTAGGATTGTTGTTGCTTTGCGCATGTCAGAAGTCTCGATCATAGCTTTGCGTGGAACCTGCTAAGGTTATCTCGCGTCCTTCTAAGCCATTCATCATTTTGGAGGAAAGAATTTACCTGTGACTACTCCACCTATGACATAATCTCTTTTAGTTACTTACGTCAAGATTTTTACATATTTGTATCCATCATGTTTGCTTGAAATTGAAATTAAAGCTGTCAGGGGAAGCAGTTTCTAAGGACGTATTGGCATATGAAGAAAAGAGGAGCTGGCACTGGAAATAGATGAAAATAAATAGAAAATAGTATAGTAATCACCTCGGCACTGTGCCTATACCATTTTCTATTTAGTTTCTAAGGAGGACGAAGAGAAACATGTATGGCGGATAGACACATCGAATCGGCGAATCGCAAGTCTAGCTCCTGAAAATTAGTCCGTGGAATTCCCCATGCATCACTTTGATGATTTAAATTTAAAAAAAAAGACATACCCAGTGATGAAGTCAATAATAAAGTCAATTTAGAACTTCAACCAACGAAAATTATCTCTGCTCTTTCAAAAATAAAATTGGATTTTGTCTTATTTTTATCTTCTCGATCAGCACCAATTTTCTGATTTTAGGTCCATTACTGTGGTTCTGCTCAAGAAATTTGAATATTTCAGAAAGCAAAATCATAAGGAAAGACCCTTTTTAAAGGGCTAACACTCTATTTAGAACAGCTAACGTGTCCCAAGTGACGGTCGGGGATGATCGATTGATCAAATCATCCTCGATATAATTTGGGCTGATTGATCAAATCTAAAGGCTTGAAGTTGGGAATGACCACTGAAAAGGGACAGGATAACAAAAACAGGGCACAATAAAGTGTTTTGGGGGGCCCCACGACATCTCTCTTTAAACCTCCTGGGGATGAAAAAAAAAAAAAAAAAAAGGCCCAAATAGTCAGTCCGATAATAAAAATAGTCGGGAATTGGTTCAGAGCTGATGCAAAATGTACGCTATCTAGACACAGGAAACTTTGAGTGAACATCGATATTTTAATAAAGGATGCTCTTTTGAAAATAAAAATGTAACATAAACTGTATTGTTTTAAAAATAGCTTAATTAATTTGTGCAACTTAAAATCGAATTGGATTTTCTACTTCAGAATCAGTCTGTGTATGAATGAAAAAGTGTTTGGTCTGGCTATCAAAATAACACTTCTATTTATAGAAGTCCTTTCTTTTGATCAGATCCTCGAATGCAACGTTCATTTCGAACTTGACATGCAATTTTCTTGGCAAAATGAATAATCGATGGATATTGTATCTCCGAATTACTCAACTCAGATTACAATATCACTTTTGCGATAGACGTGAAAAATGGACGTAAAAACTGCCTCCTAAAGATTTAACAACAACCGTCATCGTTTTTCAATTCACCAAGTCTGCAAGGATAAATGTTAAAGAAATCAATTATTTTTCCTTTATACTTATTCCATGGAGAGGGTACGACCTGGATTCCTATCTGGTCATATCCTACATTAAGGGAGAACAAAGTACTAGTCAGGTGCAAGATAAGAATTTGTACATATTTTACACGCTAACAAGTAGAATATTATAGATTTTTAATCCTGCAACCTTTCTTTTTCTCGGAAAAATCTCAATAAGAATAAAAAAGATTGATGATGATGATAATAATGATTAATTATAATAATAACGACGTTGACGATAATAATAATAATAATATTAATAATAATAATAATAATAATAATAATAATAATAATAATAATGGAGTTTATTTATAATGAAATTCGCTTATACCCGCCCAGGCAGCTCAAGTCCATAAAAGTATAATTACAATTTCAATCTCATAAAACATATTACATTATTATAACCTCAATGCCCGTTCCCATATTATACTAACTAGCGGAGAAAAAAAAATATCACTCCCCCCTTCTCTCTCTCTCTCTCTCTCTCTCTCTCTCTCTCTCTCTCTATCTCTCTCTCTCTCTCTCTCTCTCTCTCTCTCTC
>JBCIKM010233211.1:0-10147 GCA_039654465.1 Melibe viridis | reverse complement strand
AATGGTCCCTTTTCTAGTATTACAAGGCAATGGTCCCTTTTCTAGTATTACAAGGCAATGGTCCCTTTTCTAGTATTTCAAGGCAATGGTCCCTTTTCTAGTATTTCAAGGCAATGGTCTCTTTTCTAGTATTACAAGGCAATGGTCCCTTTTCTAGTATTACAAGGCAATGGTCCCTTTTCTAGTATTACAAGGCAATGGTCCCTTTTCTAGTATTTCAAGGCAATGGTCCCTTTTCTAGTATTTCAAGGCAATGGTCTCTTTTCTAGTATTACAAGGCAATGGTCCCTTTTCTAGTATTACAAGGCAATGGTCCCTTTTCTAGTATTACAAGGCAATGGTCCCTTTTCTAGTATTACAAGGCAATGGTCCCTTTTCTAGTCATTTCAACTTTTGAAGAATTTAATCTCAAAAACAAAGAACCTTGAAATTTTTATCTTGTCTTAGCTCATATACACAACTTTGCTTATGTGAGATGAAATTTGCAACAAAGACCAAATGAATTTTTTTTAAATGCTTCCTCTCAGCAAAAATTGTAAACTCAAAAACTCATAAAATGGCTTATCTCCAGGAAACCATAAGAGGAGAGGGGGGATGAGAGGGGGGATAGTCATTACTGTAATAAATAACAAAAGCATAGTTTCTGCTGGGACTTATTTAAGGCAAATTTCTGCTTCATTTTCATGTATACATGAATTTTGTTAATTTTTTGTTGTTGTTTTTGTCATGCAGCAAACATCAGCAACCTTCACGTTTTATTCCAATGTTGCTTCAATGTGTATTCATTCACATCATCGTCAATAGCGGAGTTGGATTCAATAAAGGAAGAAAACAAAGTAAAAAGACCGACCAAGTTGTACTATTAGACAGAGACAGAGAGAAATTTCTAAAAATAGCAATACATTTGTAAAATCATGTTATAAATGATTCAATGGCTGTCTTGGACTCAAAATAGAAGTTGGATATGGTAGGCAGCAAAATAGCTTCGGAAGCTTCAATTCTTGTGGCCTTTTGCTGCCTCAAGAACATGTGTCAAAGCACCATCGGGGCCGGGTGTCCTCATCAGCAAAGATCACTTTGAAAATTCAGCCAGATACCCCATCTACCAATTGCTACATAAAGCAAATTAATCATACTGGAGCCTCTGAATTGCCAGTCTAGAAGAATTTGTGAAAAGAGTGACTCATCACATTCTATTCTTTTTTCTGCAGTTTTTTTTTTTCAATTTAAAAAAATAAACTAGATATAAACGCTAGGTTTTCATTAATTAGCTGCTTTGAAAACTGACACAGAAAATTACATAAATTTTGTATCCCTCAAAGTCTAGTAAAAATTCAATCAAAGTAAACCTAATAAGTCTTACAGTCTTTGCAATCTTTATATTTACAAGAATTTAACAGACATACTGCAATATAGTCAGTCTATATTGTTGAATAGATACCTATGAAAGTAAAGGCCTAATATCTTAATCTTCTAACTTGTGTATGACTGAAATTTTGTAGACTCTCTTTTGAGAGAGAGAGAGAGAGGGAGAGGGGGAGGGGGCACCTTTTGCGGGTGATACACAGACTATGTTCATTACAAAGTACACAGCAAACTAACTCAGAGCAAAAGAAATGATAAGCTCCACCACTCAGGAACGTCCTTCAATCGACCAAATGAGTAAATTCAACAGCAAAGTGAAGAAATTGGTTAATTTTGTGAAATGCTGGTTATGAAAATCAAGGAGCATTACATTACATCTAAAACTACAAAGGGGATGGCTAAAGAGAGAAGCTTTCGCTAAAATATGACAGGAGGGGAAAGGGGTGATGCTATAAATTGTTCATAGTTTACTGAGTTCCATATCCTACATCAAACAGACCCTTCAGTGATCAAATA
Source organism: Melibe viridis (assembly GCA_039654465.1). Lineage (NCBI taxonomy): Eukaryota > Metazoa > Mollusca > Gastropoda > Nudibranchia > Dendronotidae > Melibe > Melibe viridis. The sequence goes on along the minus strand of JBCIKM010233211.1, from coordinate 8,266 downwards.
AACCAGGATTTTGCTTCCAAACCATCACAATCTTACAACAATGAGTAAAAACTTAAAGGGCAAAATCTTATTATGTAAAATATATTCTTTTTTCACAAACTATGAACTTTTTAAGTTACTGTGCTACTATCAGATTTTAGATTCTACAGGAGAAATGAATAAAGGTTGCTGCAGTTTGATAGGAAGACAAAATTTCTACACATGAGGCACAGCCCAGTATGAGTACGGAACACTTTCATGTTAGGGTCAGAGCAAGAGTTTTGCATTACCTTTAAGCCTTCAACCTAAGATGAGGAAAATCAAGTTAAATATAACAGAACGGAAGAATAAAATTTGGTTACAAGTAGCTCTACTCTATTTTTTTCTAATGTAATTCAAGCATTTCTAACATCTCTTTTTTAAATCCAAAGCACCTGCATATTTTAGGCTTTTTTAAAATGTCAACCATCCTTTAAACACACTATGTTAGTAATTTTTTAGGTCAAGATTTCAGTTAAGATTTTTTTTTTCTAATCATAGTATATTTGTAAATCATAATAACCTTTTTCACAATAAACACATCATATCTGTCAAATCAACTCTGTTTGCTTAAAAAAGTTATCACAGTTATGTCATGAGCAAAAAAATGTGTGTATCCTATTTTTTAAAGCAGCACTTTGCATCTTTGGCACAGTATCACCATTTTCTAACACCGGATATACATCAAGTAACTCCATAACAGGCAGCTCAATTCCCAAAAGAGAAAGGAAAACTATTTTCAGCTATTCTTTAAGCATAAAAAAAAAATCATTGAGGTTTGCTGTTAGTCATTTCTTATTTCATGAGGGTATGCATTATATTTCCTTATAATTCCAATCAAAGAATATGATTATTGAGAAGAGATCAAAAGGATTAATAACGTAGGTCAGGGGAATTTTTCTTTTTTTTCCTTTCAAAATCAAAACCAATACTCACCACTCTGGAGTAGGAAATACACAACTCAAAGAGGATGCCTGAAACATGGAATATTATACTTGTTATTTCAATAAATCATTTTTATCACTTCTTTTATTTTTTTAATTTTGTTGATTGATCAATTTTTTTTTTTTCAAAGTTAAAAAGGAATTTTCAGGTTGATTATAAAGAGAAGAATTCATAAAAGAAAGGTACCTCCTATCAGTTATGACACTTGTATTTTGCTAATGTACGTCAATTGATGTAGACTCACAAAGAAATAGATGCCCTGTCCTTACCAATGTTGTTTGTTGTGTTGTTGGTTCTGAAGAAAACTTCCGCATGAGAAAATGGATCCATGCTGTCTGTAAGCTAGAACAGAAAAATTGAGCAAAAATTTGGATTACAGGAAAAGAAACCATGAAGAACTGCTTTTAGAGCAAATGGTACATAAGTCTCACAGCATTTGCAGTATCAGAAGTTGACGTCTTGAAGATAAGAACATGCATAGAACTCTCTCTGTCTCAAAACAAAAATTTAGATATTTAAACAAGTTTTTTTGGAGGTCAGGCATACAGACAGACAGACAGACAGACAGACAGACAGACAGACAGACAGACAGACAGACAGACAGACAGACAGAAAGACAGACAGACAGAGATACACACACTGAAAGATAAAGAGCGGTATGAAAAAGAGAAGAGGAGGAAGAATTAAATAGATTCAGACAGAAAAGAGAGAGACATAGACAAAGACAGAGATTGAGCGAGAGACACACATACACACACACACAAAGAGAAGAGTGAAGCAAGAATGGTAAATCTTACTCTGGTGCTGAAAGCCCAGCTGCGTTGAGACTTGTCTACTGAAGCCACACTGACAGAGTGGATGTTGCTGAGGATCTGGGAGGACCAGGAGAATTTAATGGTATAAACTAGTGATAAGAACTAAACGGCACTTAACTCCCTGCCCCAGTTTCATAGTCTACCCTCTCGAGTGCTCAAACTCTTTTCAGTTTTTAACCTTAATAGTTTACAATTGCTTCCTGCATATTTCCTTTGGTTTTTGTCAAGTTCTGGGGTCACAAAACAATCTCCCTTTTTCTAAGTCCTCTTTATATCAGAGAATGGGTGCAAACAGGTTTCTTGTACAAGTGGATTATCTCTTAGCATGGTTCAGCAGCAGAGAAAAAAACTATACATATTGGGAAAACAGAATGCCGCTCATATTCAGGCTCTAAGGGCGCTTTACCGTGAAATGTCACCCCTGAGACAGATCAATAGCTGTATGAAACACATTGGACAAGATGCCTTGAAGCCTTATAGATATGCTTACATTTTTCCAAACCATGAATGCCTCTTTTGTTTTCTGGCATTTAATCGATGCCCACCTGATATGCGTGAGATAGCTGAATGTTTGCCCCAAAGAAGTAACAGGAAGAATTAGGGAGAATTAAAACTCACACCTTTTGTCATGAGAATCTGATGCCTAACCCACTAAGCTGGTCTGTCCATTGCATTCATGAACAACTGATACAAAAGATTCTTAACTTCCATTCTGTAGAAAAATTAGTTTCGATTGTCTGATAAATACGATGAAAAGGTGACAGAAATTTCATTCCATTTGGACAGAATATCTTAAAATCATTTGTTTTAGAATAGTTTACAAAAGTCAGTACGTTCAGAAATAAAGAAAAAACCAAACCTGCTGTCCATCGAACAAGCACATGCGGACATATCTGCCTTCAACTTCAACACCTGGGTGAGACACAAAAAAGTGAAACTGCATTTATAGTAAAATGTGAGAGGGCAAATCAAATCAAAATTTATTGTCAATAGCATCATAAAACATGAACATTTTTCTTTAGCAGCACACGCCTACATGCGCTCTCACATATTCACACAGACACAGAAGGGCACTCACACCACACATAACTGCCACAGTTGATATCCCTGATATCAATGTATCAAACTGAGATATACATGAAGATTATGAGAAAGGAGTGCGGTGTGATGAAAAGCTTGTCAACAATAAAGCATTTCCAGTACAATGAACTCACTTATACAAATCATCAGATTTTGTGTCATGAGAAGCAGCAGTGGACTGCTTGTGCCATGGCATATCAAACTTTTTGACCCATCCCTGGTCAGGCATTTTCTCTCTATCCACTTTGATTATTTGAAAATAACATGTAATAAATATTCAAGTGGAACACATTTGTTTTAGTTTTTCAAATTTTTTAAAACCATTTTTTCTACTGTGTCCATTATTTCATCTTAATTGTTATTTAACTAAAATCAAATGAAACAAAATTAATTAACTATATTATATGATAACGATTCATGTGAGTAGTGTGAGTGACCTCACCAGCACCAGGGGGAGGGATTTGTTGGCAAGACACAATAGTTATCACCCTTTCATTGCGGGTTGATCTCAAGCGAATCTAAGAGGAAAATTACGGAAACATATTTAAGTGGCATTGAAAGGATTGCAAGATTCAACTGTAATCAAAAAGAGAGAAAATTGTTCATTTCTTCGGCAATCATCCAACAAGAAACTGTTTTAGATTCTTCATGTAAGAATCTGGTTTGAAATAACTAAATAAAAACTTATGATGCAGGTCAGAAGAGTTAAACTACAAATTAATAAACCATGGAGAATAATGTTTGAAAAGAAAATAAATAACTGCCCACTATAAATTAATATGAGAATGTTCTAAAAAGATAAATAAAAACATAATATAATATACCAATTTAAAAAATATTCTTAGTCTTGAAGTGCAAAATTTACTTTTCTTTTAGAAAATGAAATATTTCTAAATAAATCAAACTTTTCCCACCTTATTTGTACTTGGTTCAAAAAATAAATCACTGTACATCAAGTTTGACGGGCTCAGCTTTGGTGTCAGAATATTTGAAATCCTATATTGTTCACCTGTTGAGTGAATGCAAATCATAACTCATTCTGAACATAGGATCATCTTTTTTTTAAAAATAAATTCATTCAAAAGACGAAAAGCTAAGATAAGATAAACTTTTTAAATCCAATAAATGGAAATTATATGCACAACAATGCACTGTGACAAAGTCTTTCAAAATTAAAACTGCTAGGTATGACCTCAGCTTTCACTTTCCAAATTTAAATAGAAAAATATTGTATTTTCTCCTTCAACACAAAACAGTAGTTATATCAAGAAATTGAAATGACTTCATCATATCTCACAAAACTTTTTTAATGCTGCTAACTTTCATTGAATTTTCGACTCAGAGTCGATTTACGAAAGCCTGAAGGCACAGCACCCATGGCATGAAGAACGTCTGACACAGTCGTCTGTTGGGAAATCAAATCAACAACACAATCAGGTCAAACCTTGACATTGGTTAAATATTATAACTACGGGTGATAAACTGCCAAATTCTATAATTAAGAAAAAAGAAAATATTTGAATACAACTTGATTCAAAAAGTCACATTTTCTGTCACTTTTTCCACACTTTTGAAATATTTGACACATTAAAAATGCCAGCTTAAATTTATTCTTAAACCTTCTGAAAGACTAACAAAAATAATTACAGTTATTAACCAAAGTATTCTTTTGATTCAATTTGTCACAATATGACCCAGAGTCTAAAAGCACTGGTTCTGCAGGATTATTACTGATCAAATATACCAAAGGGTTAGTAAAGGTAACATTTCTCAAAGGACTACTCAAGTTTAAAGGGAATAGAGGAGTCATTACTTACATCTGCCACTGCTTTCCTCAAACTTCCCCACAACTGTTTTGACCTGTGAAAAGATAGACAGGCTTTAGACCTATAGGCTCCTCAGAGAAATTTTTTTCACATTTTATTTTCAATTAGAAAACCATTTAAAAGAAAACAATAATATTCATCAGAAATTTAAAAAAAAAAAAAAAAAACTGACCAGGAGAGAATGAGAATGAGATGGGCAGAGGAGTAAAGACAATTGTCACTTCACCCAAGCCAGAAAATTACCTTGATTTTTTCCCTCTTGGGGACACGCCGTCTTCATCTTCATCATCTTCAGCTGCCTCCTCTTCTTCATCTGATTAAGAAAAGTTTTTTTGTGTGTTTCTTTCAAGTATTCAATACTTCAATAAAAAAGAAGCCAGATTAACATAAATTTAGTTGCAAGGAAGAGATAACAACTGAAATAATGTCTACTCAGTGTGTGTGAAGTTTATTTAAACAAAAAGGATCATAAGAAAAAAAGTACATATTTTTCTATTGTCTTTCAGAACTATTCATCCTTCTGATGCACAGAACAGACTGAGTAAATTCAGTCTTACAAGATAGATGAAATAAAATGATGGCCTCATTTTCCTGATAATATATACTTTAAATTTTCAATAATATGGGCTCAGAACAGAAAAGCACACAGTGCATTTAAATGATAAAGCTCCTCCATTTCCCAAAATCTTAGCCTGTTCATTGTCTCCAATTGAGTTAAGACACCCTTGCAGATGATAAGTAGAATGAGATATATCTTTTCAAACATAGAGTCATTAAGTTCACTGGGCAAAATAATGAGTTAATCTAAGATCTACAGAACAACACAAATAATTTACCATCCTTTTGTTGAACATCCTCAAATGGGTTATATTTCTGAAAGAAAAGAGTCAAATCCCATTTCAGAACATCTGGTTGATTGGTCTGTACCTGCATTGGTTTTGCTAGTCGTACTTCGTTTTCTTCCTCTTTATTTGAAAAATAATTTCCTTAATACAAAAAACATTAAAAATTAATTTCAACTTGTCTCATACAAAATATTAATGAAAATTGTACAGGAACCTATATCTGAAAGTTTGTCCAGAATCAAAACTGATAAGGACAGAATCACAAATTAGAATTTATAGATTAATGCACAATAAATGATCTATCATACACCATTGAATGGTTTCTTGACGGGACTTACTTGCAGGTATGTGGATGGTACCAAGCCTTTCTCCCCAGACTCATTCTCTGCCACCCACCAACCATCATCCCTAAAAACAGAAATCCAGTTAAAATAACACTCAAATTTATCTGACATCACAAATCTGGTTTTTATTAAATCAACACGAGCCAAACAACGAGTTGGACGGGAAAAAGAAGATAGAAGATGGCACAGCAACAACATACCAGAGAGAATTACTCTGCTCTGTTTTCAGCTGAGACAGAAAGTGAACGAGGCTATTGTAATTCCATGTCTCATTCAATTGTTATAATTCAACTCAGATGTACAACAAAAACGTGTATAATAACAATTAACTTCCCTTTCAAGCACAAAATACAAAGTTAATTCATAAAAGCTGTTTGCAGCATAATGAAATGCAAGGTATTTGTTCACGCTATTAGCTCAGCTCAGCTTAGCTTAACCGCACACAAAGCAATTACAGAATGAACCGTGCTGGTCATTTTTTTCCATGTCATCTATTTTTTTCTAGCAAAGGTCTAAAACTAGAAATCCAATGCTATGAATTTTAGGGATACAGACTTGCATCTTGTGTCAAGTGAAACTTGTGAATAACGGCAATAAATTAGACATACCTTGTTTCCAAAACAGTGAGGATGGTTCCTTTTTCAAAGGTCAAGTCTCCCTCCTCTTCCCCATCATAGTCATCGACAGCTTCAAATTTATGCATCTGTTCAATGATGCAACCAGTGAAATAATTGAGTACAGCAATATCACAAGTAAAGATGCTACAGGATGGATGCTGCTTGTCTCAAAAAAATAATGAAAACTTTACAATTAAGGTATGCTTCATAGAAATTCAATTTTTTGGCAAAACTTTTGTGGTTAATTATTTTCTTTTTTTTTTTTTCAAAACAAGGCATCTTTTACACCAAAATATCATAGATTCAGTGCTTAAAACTTGTACAAAAATATCTCCATTTTTCTCTTTTTCTTAGGTCAACATGTAAATGTATAATTCAGATCAGGTTTTCTAATTAACTCTAAGACATGTTTGTAGCTGAATGAACATTGGTTCTATTTTCATCTATTTTTGTTACCAGTAGTGAACAAATATTACTGTATCCATTTACTGCCTGAAAAAGGAGAAACACTTCTTTAACAAGACACAATTTCAATATAGTAGAGTGGTGAAAGTCCTTGACAGATATGAATTGTCATTTTTAATACGAAAAAAAAAAAATACAAAAAAAAAAGGAAAACTAGAAAGGGTTTTTATGCCCCTGAAAAGAAAATCTCCACAATTATTACGTGAATGTGAAAGCAAGAAAGAATGAATTTTAGAGCCTTCACTTTGCAATAACACAATAACAATAAAAGCTTTTGTAACCATCTAAAAAGTGGATCAATCTTACTGATGAACCTTTTCTAAAAGAAAGACAACATTTACTGAGAATACTAAGAAAGTGATAAAAGAGGGTGACCAAACTGTTGTCTCCTACAATTCATATTTTGTTTGACTCAATGTGGAAAACTCCTGATGGCTGAGATTTGATACTTACAGTCTGCTGCGTGACCTCCATATCATCATCTTTCTTTTTCTTTGCCTTCTTTGCTGCCTTTTTGTCCTCTTTTTTCTTACGGTCATCTTTCTTTCCCTTCTTTTTTTTCATATTGTCCTCTTCCTCTTCATCATCCTCTTCCTCTTCATCATCCTCTTCCTCTTCATCCTCCTCTTCCTCCTCATCTTCATCTTCATCTTCATCCTTTTCATCATCATCATCTTTCTCTCTTGCTTTAATTCCTTTTCCTTCAGCTCTAGATGTTTTTTAGAAACAAAAAAGAAAGAGAGAAAGAAAAAAGTGAAAGAAAAAATGTTGAAAATTATACTTTTTCTTAAATTCCCTGAGTTATCAGCAAATCCCAAACCTCCTTAAGCAAGGAATAAAAGCTATAGCTGAGAGGGATTTATTCCTCTTATTCTACACTTATCACAGCAGTTAAGCACCATGAATACTTTACAAAGAGAAACACTAGATGAAAATTTTTAAAAATGGATTTGAGGGTTTTATTTATTTTTTCACTGTTTGGAAAGAGCCGTTGTATTCATATTTTCAAAAACAAAGAATATGTTCCAAAAATTAAGGTTTTCTTTGTGATAAATTCTTTATGATTTGAATAAAAATGAACAAGAAAAATTAATTTAAAAAGCTAAAGAGTGAGCTAAATGATGCAAGCAATTCCTACAGAAATATTCCATTAAATTACTAACTGGCCTTTCATCTTACATCGAGGACATTGAAAATTCACTCAGCAAAATAACTGAATACTTTTAGAGAGATCAATATTTGAGAGAGAGAGAGAGAGAGAGAGAGAGAGAGAGAGAGAGAGAGAGAGAGAGAGAGAGAGAGAGAGAGAGA
>JBCIKM010233100.1:1773-12358 GCA_039654465.1 Melibe viridis | reverse complement strand
TGTCCTCTCTTCACCATTCATGTTTTCTAAAACCACCAAAATTTTCTTCTCCCCCTTTTCTTCCTCCTCCTCCTCCCCCCCCCTCCCCCCTCCTCCTCCTCCTCCTCCTCCTCCTCCTCCTCCTCCTCCTTCTCCTTCTCCCTCCTCCTCCTCCTTTTTTTCCTGCTTACTTACCTTTACTACGTGGCTTCATTGATAAAAAGGATTGTATGTTCCTTTAGGGCATTTCAGTGTTGTACAACTGCATGATTGAGGCCTTCCCAGACACAAAATTTCTGAACAGAGATCTAAAGGTCTTTTACACTCCAAACTGGAGATATTCTGTGAATGGAATTCCAGTCGGACCTAATTCTGCATCTCCTGAAAGGTGTGGCATAGTCTTTTTTGATTTTTGTAATTTATTTTAATAAAATTATGTTTTAGCGATCAATTGCAAGGTTTTGATTTGAACCGTTTTCTCATTGTTGCAATTTTTTGTGCATGATGGTACCTGAAGTAACAATCTGAAGGAAAAAAGATCAGCTGGCTTTGATAAATTTATAATACAAATGGTCCTTATGTTGTTCTTATAAGTTTGTGCTTATTTATTTTTCACTAAAATGCACCTGACACTCCACAGGATTAATACTGACAATAATAGGGTAAACACCCTTTACATGGGAATATGCAATGCAAAGTTTCTTTAATTATTGTTGTCGATGTTATTTTTAATTGATTCATTAACTGTTATAGTTAGGATCCAAAAATATGCATACATAAGTTAGTCAAACGCTAGCCCATATCTTTCTTTTCTCATCTTATCAGATCCAAAGATCTTCTCCACATTTACACAACACCACCACCGGCCTATGAAGTGAAGTCAGAGCCTGAGGCCCTTTACTTGTACCTTTTGTTTGCTCTGAAAGATCCCCACGTTGGCATGATAGAAGCCAATTTTGCCTCCATCATCTACAACGCTTTGTCTACCTTAGAAAGTAACCTGCCTCAGCTCACTTCTGATATCGAAAGTGGCCAGATATGCCCGTACCTTGATATTGAACCGGAAATCAGAGATAAACTGGATGCCCTGATGAAACCAGATCCTGTTCGCGCCCATCAGATTCGAGAGGCTGCCAAAGCAGGGACAGAAGGGTTAGCGTTGAGAATTTGGCCAGAGCTGCATATTTTATTGGGTGCTGATACAGGAACTTTTGAGATTTACGGAGACAAGCTAAGAAGCGGCATATGTAAAGGTATATAATATAGAGTATGCATTTTAGTCTACATGCAGCTTTTGTCTTTGAGCGGGGTGCTGATTATTCTAGTGGTAATCAACAATTAAATATGTTCCAATTTCTCCCTCCAGATAGTCTTGCATAATTTTTTAATGATATTTGTTTACCATTGAACTGGTTTCTTTTCTCTCTTTTTCCTTTATCCTGAGTTTTACCATTTTTACATTATTTATTATCATTGAAATTAGAAGTAAGTGTGGTGAATTGTGAACATCCACTCACAACTCTCAGCCAAGTCATAAGAAGTAAAGCACATGTGTGCAATCCATATAAACATTTTACAAAGTTTCAGTTTTATCAATAACACTTGAAACTAAAATGAATATTTCATACCATATCATCAGATTGTTACAAATGTCTTCTTTTTCTGAAAAGGCTTAGTCTTCCACCCATTCCTGACTCATATTGTGGTATCATTGTATCCGCAGGAATTCCTCTCTATTCTCCAATCTATGCTGCATCAGAAGGTCTGCTGGGGATCAACATTTGGCCCAATCTTCTTCCTTCACGCTACCTTCTTCATCCTCGTACACAGTTTTTTGAGTTTATCCCTGAAAGAAAGATGGATGAAGATCAGCCAAAGACTTTTCTTTTACACCAGGTATGAGTTTAAAGATATGTTTGCAGAGACGAGTTATAAGTTATTTTCTAGAGGCAAACTATGACTCAGGGGTGAAAGTTCGCCTGCTACTGCTGACAGTGTCTGCCATGCACCTACCTAAAGTCTTACTTGTGCCTGCTTTAAGTCTATACTTTCAGGCCAAGTAAAGACTGGTAACTTTCACCCCTGCTTCAACTATTTTATGTTCATAATAAAGAAACGAATCAGGGCTCCTTTAATAAAGAAGTCAAGACAAGTCCAGTCCAGTCCATTACTGACGCAGCTTTATTTAAATGAAGGCAGACGCAACATGGTTTGTTGGGCATGGTGGTTTAGCAAGAGGCCACAAAAGAAGATTTTATTGTAATGATTTTTTCCGGTATGTTTATTTCTTTCCAAGGTTGAGAAGGACCAAACCTATGAGATGGTGATTACCAACCCAAGCTGTATGTACCGCTATCGATTCGGTGATGTGGTGAAAGTGGTCGACTTTTACAACGAGTGCCCTGTCATAGAATTCAAATACAGGTATGCTCAAAAGCAAGAACTGTATGGCTGTTATGGGGTTCAGTTGGTTGGAGTTTCAACCACTGCATTGAAGCGTGTCATATTTATACAGAAGGTGCAGCCACTTGACCTCCCTGAACTATCACATAATTTGGGGGTAGGGTATCAGAGAGCTCGACTTCCAAGACTGCGGCCACGTTGCATGTCAATGAACATAAACAATGGGGAGGGGGCCCTTTTCCAGGCAAGCAAAGCAAATGCTAATGATCGCTCAGCCAATGGCACTCTTCTAGTCCCTGCATAATATACTAAAGATATCCCTGCCCGTTTAATCAGTGACGGGAGGATGGATGGCTATCTTTGTTGATCTGGATGACTCAAGAATTCTAGAGTTTTTTTTCCCTTGTTGCAAAGTTATTGACACTTTGTCCCACCTACAGTTAATTTGGGCATTGGAGATTTGATAATATGTGGTATAGTATTGTGATGGTCATCTCTCTTGTTTAATATACTATCTTTATCTTCAGAAAAGGACAGTTTTTAAATGTAAGAGGAGAGAAGACATCAGAGGATCTTTTTTACGGAGTCCTCAAAGATTCTGCCCCAAAGATCTGGGAAAAGGCTAAGCTCATTGACTACTGCTGCACAGAGAGCATTTTGTTGGAAGATGTTCCTTGCCCTAAAGGTACCCTATATACAGCAAAATTTATGGATTTGTGTTTCCCTTTCTACGACTTACATTTAGATTGATTAATGTGTTCACTTTCTGTCTGTTTTTTTTTCCCTGAATTTACTAGAACGATGGCAAATATTGGAATTATTAAGTGAAAGAGATGATGTAAATAAAAGAATTAATATCGGATGCCTTGTAACTGTTTTTGAGAGTAGATCTTAGTATTCTGGGAGCAAATACAGTCAGGCATTTTGTTTGAATATACAACTTAAATATCATGATTCAAACTAAATTGCCTTAACATTTTGTTTTCTCTAGTCTCATTCTTAAATTCATTGTGGTTTTAATTAAAGTGTTTTTCTTGACCCCTTTCTCTAGGGACATTTTGGAATGCTTAATGACTCAGATATATTATATTAGCTATTTAGTCAACGGGTGTAAAAGAATTGTTTGCATGACCATTTTCTGACTTTTCAGCTCTCAAGTCATCTCAGCCATGCTATCACCTGTTCATAGAGCTCGAACAAGGTCTCAGTGAGAAGGATGCTTCAAAATTGTCATCAAAGCAAAAGCAATTGGTAAGGGAGACTATTCTTGTTATGCAATACTTATGGGATGTTCTCTTGATTTATCCATTATTAAATGTTCTGCATTTAATGTGTGATTAGTTCTCTTGACAATAGTATCTGATAAGAACTGTAAAAAACTTGCTTGGCCTCATCGTTTTGTGACCAATCCAACATACCGGCCACATGGACTTTTTTATGATTGTTTCTTTTATGAAGCTGTTCTCCATTACACACCAGTGTCTGCCTGGCTCTTTTATCCATTGTTGACCTCGTATCATTTTTCACTGCTTTGTTGCCCAGCAGTTCATGGTTGGAGAACAGATTTTATTGTGGAAAAACTAAAAATGTAATGTGAATATCAATTTCTACAGAGCATTTCCAAATGTGCTGTTTGTGCTTTACAAAGTCTGAAATCTGTGTGTGTAGTCTTCGACATCTGACAAAGTCTCATCTGGAGACATGAAATTTAACAATCAAACTACGCTTTTTATTTCCCGTTGAGATTTTCTTACTAGAAAAAGAAAAATAATTAGCCTTTCTGCCTGCGATCACGAAAATGCTGCGGCCGAGGCACCCTTGAAGGGTTCTAGAAAGGGGCAAAAGAAATGAATTTGAAAGTTTTACAGAAAGAATGTATTTATTTACTAATGTATTCAAAAGATATCACTAATATACTATTTATGGCATGGCTTCAGTAAAGTTTAGGGCAAACAAATGGCAAAATGGTCCAAGTAGTTTGTGTTGGAATTTCTCAAATGGTGAAATGATCATTTCATTGCTGTTCAGGAAAACTGTAGTATGCCAAAAACACTACTTTTCAGGAGGAACAATTATTTTTTGTTTATTTTGACTGATACTGTAACATACTACATATTTTTTTATGTTAAATAGAGGAAAGCAAAAACAGGTAATCCTACAGCACCAAGCTAGTTAGATCCGCAAAGGTAAATAATTGCGGTATAGCGAATAAAATTTTTTATAAAAACTGACATACTACAGTTTTCCTGGTCGGCGATGATTTGATCCTTTTTCATTCTTTATCATTGTGCTCGGCCATTTCTTTCTTTTTTTAAAATCAACCCTCAAATATTTTCAATGCACATTGTCCCCCCCCCCACGCACCCAATGTTGCAGGGTGGATAGCAGTGTTGGTCTACTGGATTCAAATCATTTCTAGACAGTGGTTGTGTGCCTTCCCTTAATATAATGATCAAATGTATTTCATTGAGACCAACAAACCCTATGGATCAATAATGTACTTGTATTGGTCGTTCCCAATTTTGAAATATTATATCAAAGGCTCAAAAAAATCTCAAAATCAAAAGCTCAAGAAATCTTCTTTTATTTTCTTCCTCCCTGAGAAGTCACTGATTCCTACAACTACTGTGATTTCACTCATAAATGTGAACCAGGCTTGTACTCTTGTGATAGGGAGTCTTCTTCATCAAACAATTTTTACTATTATTAAGATCAGATATAGATGCATCATAAGCTCTTAATATTGAGTTCAGATGTGCCCCAGAATAGATAATGTGAATCCACCCAGTGTGCAATAAAAAATTTGCCTTGTTAAGAGTGATGCAATCTTCAGTCTCTGATATCAGTATTTTTCCATACCATTTTAGAAATAGTCATATCTCATTACACCATTGAAGCTTCTCGTGTGTAAATGTTAAAATTTGAGCTCTGTAGAACCAGAATTTTTTTACATTGCATTTTATCAAAATACCATTTTTTGTACTATGGTTTTGGGCCCAATTTTTCATGCATCAAATATTTGCAATTGAAGTTATTACTTGAAAAGTATTTGAATTTTAGCTTGCTTGCTTAGTGTAAATACTAAAAAAAAATTATTATTTAAATGGTCTTTTTTGATGCAGAACAAAACAAAAAAACAAAATAAAATTTAAAAAGCAATCAAAACTGAGATGAGATAAATTTAACTTGAAATTATCAGTATAGCTCTCCATACATTTTCAGCCCTTTTTTCTCATTGTTTCATATCCAGTTGGACGAGGCATTGATGGGTCAGTCCTACCCGTATTCTTCCTTCCGCAACAAAGGCAGCATTGCCCCCATACAAGTCCATGTGGTCAGGCCTGGATCCTTTAACCAGTTGAGATCCTTCATGCTCAACCAGACTTCCGCTACTTCCAATCAGTACAAAGTGCCCCGGGTGTTGCATAAACAGGAAGCCGTAAAATTTATGATAGATCAGATCATTTCATAGTCCTGACATGTACTTGAGTATGAAAATTTGTTACTGATCTAAACAAGGTGAAAGGTTCCTCAGAAATTTGTTTTGTGGCCTCACGCAAATAAGAAACCCTCGTCATTTCTGTGAGGCTTTTTGTTTTATACATTTTGAAGAGGAAGAGAGTGAATACAGTTTAAAAACGCACCAGGCTCTCTTGATCTTAAATGTAAGGCATAAAGAGGCATTTTATTATATTTTATTTAGTTTTCTTCTCAACTTTTCTTTACTTTGAGATTAACCACAGATTTTGTGATATCTATTTTTTTATGGATTTGAATGGAAATTATGTTTATATTTTTTATTCAAGTGGATGGTATTGTTTGAAATAAAGTAAAAGACTTTGAATATCTCTGTTTTGCATCGTTTATCTTTCTATTTCATCAGTGTTTCTCTAACTGCATAAAGCAAGACGCATAAAGGAAGCTTTCCTAACAGGCGAGACAGAACAGAGCTGCTTTTGGGCAAATTCCCTTGTTCTACGAGGGCAGAGACAGAGAAATATAAAACACAAGAAAAAAAAGACCGGATCACCTTTTTAGAATCGCCCTCATGCATGTGGAATTTTCCTCATTCAATATGGGAAGACTTTTAAAAATCCTTTCACACACCGTGACCAGGACAGAACCCCACATAAATGGCCATGATTGGCATTCACTGTTATAGGCGTGTGTTTCAATCCTACTGAGAAAGAGTAACCTATGAGTGAGAAACAGGCAAAAAATTTGCAATGCCTACCTGCTGCTCTACATCTGCCTATTTCCCTCTTATACTCGAGCTATGCTGTCGTCATTTCTTCCCGTTTTCGTTTCTATGCCCATCAATCTCCAGTGCCAGCTCCTCTATTCTTCATGTGCCTTTTTTGCTCTCTTGCTTGTGTCAAACCTTCTGGTACATAACCGTAGGGTCACAAATTAGACGCACTGAATACTTTTATACACCAAAGGGGGTTTACAGATCTTGGGGCTTCCAGAGCCATTATGCTTTTATGGGTAGGTAATGGCCGTTATTTGTTTATGTTGTGCTCATGATTAATTCATTTCTCTGTGGCATTAATTTAAGATGTGTTTGAGATAATATTCATTTTTTTTTCTGTGAATCTTCTCCATGCTTTGGTTTTTTTGCAGCCTATTCTATGTTTGACATTTCTATCATCTTACTTTCTGTTTGGGCCTTTCTATCATCCTCGTGTGACAAGGCTTCCTTAAACCACCAAGAGACAAATAGAGTCTTTCACAGGCTTCACTCTCTTATGACCCTGGATCAGGGTGTTTTACTCCTGGGTGTGATGTCCAGCCAAAATGTTTTCCAACGATCACTTAATTCTCAGAGCTTGGGGACAACAATTTTTACATTTCTGCAGTTCCAATTTTGTACATCCAGTTAATATTTAGTTTCATCAGGTTATGGCCTCTCAATTTTCTAAAAATCATTGGCTTATAATCTGCTCTCAAATTCTAATTCGAAAAATGACCTTATTTACTTACCTGGTTTTCATATTGGGTGCAAAGCCCACGCTACTAAGACATTGCTGCAGGAAAGCGATCAGTGGATCCTCCCAATTTTTTTAGGACAATAAAAACATCTTATAATAATCACGGAACAGGAGTTAAATGATTACTCCAGGACCATAGAGGAGAAGGATTAATTTCAGTTCAATAGAACAAGATTGGTCCACTTGCTTGCTCAATCATGAAATCACTGATGCTGTCGGAATTCGTGACGACTCAGTGGAGCAGAAAAAGATTAGAGCCTTTGCTATTTCAAAATGTGAAATTGTCCAGAAATGCAATGATTCACTGGTATTGTTGGTCTTATTTTACCACCTCTTCAAATTGAGTACCCGCCTTGGTGTCCTGTTTTTGTTTTGTTTTGTTTTTGTTTTTTGTTTTGTTTGTTTTCTAATTCAATAGACAATTACATGGTAATTGTGTTTTTAATTGAATAGACAATCACATGTTATGGGGCTGCCATCTATTTCGAGATGTGCGCTCGGGCGTAGCGACGTTGTCTCGGACGGTAAATGGATGATTTAATTACAGACAGTGTGTGGGGGTATTGAAAAGGAAATTTAATCTTATCATGGATGATTTTTCCACAAGGTGTCCCTGCTGGGCATTACTGCTAATTTTGCTTTTGTTTTATTTTACACTGAAATAATCGTCTTAATTTTCCCTCTTTTCTTTAGCGTCCTGCTTTTGTTGTCTTATTTTGGTTTCAGTGATCATCCCTTATTTCATGTCTTTTGGTACATTTTTCCACGACCCATTGACAATTTCTCCACGTTTCTGATTTGTGTTTTAGGTTGTTTGTCCTGTTGATGAAGGGGTAACCCGAAACGTCCAGTTTACTTGTTCCAAGTCCTTATGGAAGTTAACATTCTCATACCACGGTATTCTATATTCGGTGTCTCATGGTACATAACTCCGGGGACTCAAGTTTGGGTCGAGACAGAGTTAACCCCCAGTTCATACATCACACAGTTCATCTGTTCTTCCTAAGCAGCTGCACAAAATCTCTATGAAACCTTTAAACGCGAGCATCGTGCAGCCTACGAAAAACCAGTTAAAGGTTCATGGTGTCTCCTCATCTTCCTCGCAAGAGTGGAGGCTGCTGGAAGCTAGGTCGTCAAAGAGAATAAAATACCGGACGTTTCGGGTTTCCCCTTCATCAACAGTACAAACAAACAACATAAAACACAAATCAACAATGTGGAGGGATCGTGATAATGAAGTCAATGGGTCGTGGATAAATAAACGTCCAGTTTTTTTGCGTTTTTTAGTTCTTACGGAAGTTCACATACTCCTACCACGGTATTTTATTCTCTTTGACATCTTCCTCGCAGGGACGGACTGTGAACATGTTTTACTGTTGCACTAATTTCGTCCTGAGTTCATCTATGAATGATGACGGAATGATGGCCTGTGAGCGGTCGGAGGGGAGGAAGGGGTGTTAGTCGACATAATTTGTTGATTTTTTTCCCGAAGTCCAGTGCCTAGAGAAAGGGCTAATGAGTACGGCTTGTGAACTCACTCTGCTCGAGATTTCACATCATACCCGTATCACAGTCCAACCTCATCAAATGAGGAAAAAGTGTGACTCGTGAGTCGACTCTGTCTTGGCCCTTCGGTTTATCGAGTCCTTTTGTACAAAGGAGGTCTAAAGATCCTGGGTCTTCCTGGACCATAACGCTGTTATGAGTGGTGGGCATTGTTTATTTTTGTTATGAGATTTTTTAATGTTTTTGTCATTGTAAATCATCTCTCTCTTGTGTCGTTGTGAGTTTTTAGAGGTGATATTTATTTTTAGTGTAAATCATCTCTCACTGTCTGTGGTTTGATCTAATCCCTCTTTGAACTAATTCTATCATCTTACTTTCCCCTGGGGTCCTCTTTGACTCTTGTGTGTCATGGGGCCCTTAAGCCACCAATAAACAAAACAGATTGATCTCACTTATACTATTTTTGTACGTTGCTTATTTGTGTTTTATGTTATTTTCTGTCCTGTCAATGCAGAGGTTACGCGAAACGTCGGGAATACCTGTTTCTTAGTCCATACAGAACTTTTCATACTTCTACGGAAGCTTTCATATTTCGACCACGGTTTACATCCGACAATGACCCCGCTTCCAGCAGCTTCTATTCTGCATGAAAGAAATGGCAATGCAAAGAGTACAGAAAGAGAACGATGGGTGAACAGTTTTGCACATCATGAGCGTCTGAGAACTTTCGACGCGGCCTTGCAATGCTCATTTTGTTATACATTCTTGGCGCAAAGATCCACTGAATTCAAGCCAAGCAAAGGCATAAGCCAAACTTCCACATAGCTGAATTGCTGTAAGACTTTAGTTTCTTGACCTAATTAGCTCTGCCCTGTGGTAAATTGGCTCATATTTCTTTATCAGTGAGCAGATCCCACCAAGGCAACAGCAACTATTGTTTGGCTTAAGATCGAGTAATACCCCTTGTATTTCTCATTATGCCACGCAAGATTAGGCATGGCGGACCGCTCCTCTGCCTGTCTTCATTTCTTCTGATCCAGAGTTCTTCCCTGAGCTGGGTCCCGACACTGCTTAGGCGGTATGAAGGGATAAGGATAACAAAACAAAACAAATCAAAAAACCAAAATTAACTTTCGTGTGGGTTAATAATTTCAAATGCGTATCTTTTGTCGGTACTTTTTTTTTACTTAGCGGGCTTGCGTCGGGGCCTTTTATTTCCGCACCAAACCTTATGATATCGGGCTTTTAACTCCATAACTACGTAAGCGGCTGTACTGAAATTGGTCATATTTATAAATAACACTGGGTACTGTATTTGCACATTATTGTGCAGTTTCCTTGAAAACGACTGCAACCACCTATTGTGTAAGGAAAGGTGTTGCGTACACGATGTTACCAGTATATGCTTGACAATTATTGGTGATGAAAACACAAACAAGTTTATAATAATATAACATCAATAACTGGTCTCATTCTGCCTTTCTACGGGTTTGTATGCAAATCATGAATCAGCCTAAATCAATGGCGTGGTTGTGCCGTGTTAAGAATGGTAATTGCCACGGCAAAAACTCGGAAATCCGTTTAATTATTGTTCTGTATTGCTTTTTATTGGTTTTTTTTTTTTTTTTGTTTTTTTTTTTTTTTTTTGGGGGGGGGGGGGGTGTGGAAAAGCTTTTTTCCTTTTTTCCACCCATTTTTTCGACAGC
>JBCIKM010232989.1:0-12360 GCA_039654465.1 Melibe viridis | reverse complement strand
GTCCATTTATTTCTCTTTAAAATGGTATATAATATGATACACTTTTTCTCATAACTCTTAATGTAAGGTAAATTTTTAATAGGGCACCATTGGGGTCTTACCGCACTCAAAAATCCCCACAGTGCAACCAGGAAAAACCCTTGGCATGGAAAGAGTTAAGGAACTAAAACATAGAGAAACACAATATTATTCAAAATGAAATGCTATAAACAGAGAATTATGAAAAAAAAAGAAAAAAAAGTAATTGATACTTGTGATTTTTAAAAAAATACAATACCTGATTTATCCCAGTCAATATGAGTGATGTAACTTGATGCTCCTTTGCATGTCCCAACACGTTTCGTTTTAAGGACACTATATACGTCCACAAAATTGTCATGGGAGGCAACGGCTAAGTATTTTCCAAGGTCTGAAAGGAAACAAGAAGTCGGATATAAATTAACAAATAAAGAAATATATATATATATAAAAAAAAACTACCCCCCCCCCTTTTTTTTGCCCCCATACTTTTTTTTTTTATCAACGTATTTGTGTAAAGAACAAACATAAGACAGTTAAAAAATGCAGGCACTAATGGAAGCCTAATTCATTACTCTATTTCAAAACCCACTACCACAATATTAATTCAGCCAACGCACCTGGAGAGAATTTGATATCAGAGATTTCCTCCTTCCTGTGGTGCTGACTCAGCATCTCCTCCATCGTCTCTGCATTGATGACCACAAAGCTCCCTGGAAAAAACAATTGAGTGGCACTTTCAGACACACAGTTGAAGTTCTTCAACATCTGCAATGTTCAATAAAAAATGATAGAATACTAGAAATTATCGCTCTATTAGCATGACAGATGATCTCAATCAAACTTCAGAGAAAGGCACTTTGTTTATATCAGAAATAACTTTTAAATGATCACAATTAGTATACTGATTGGAAATCCTTAATTTAAAGTAGATGTGCAATTTATTGTCAATCTTTTACCTTTGACACAGTAAATCATCATCCAGTTATAAAATAAGATAGGAGTCTGTAAGAAACAGCGTACCATCTTTTTGTCCCACAGCCAGTGCTTTCCCATCAGGAGAGAATGTGATACACCGAGCCGCTTGTTTCATTTCCTTGAAATGGATCATCTTGCTGTGGTCTGTATACTCCCACACTCGAAGAGTTTTGTCATCACTGACAGTGGCAAAGATGTTCTTCTCTGGGTGGGTGGCAAGACCCCAAACCTCTCCTTCCATATGGCCCTGGAAAAATCCCTTTCATGAGTCAACCACAGGCAAAGACATTCAATTTCAGTTGCCAAAGACAGGCAATGTCTTATCCACTTCCAAAATTATGAGTTGACATTTCATAAATAATTCTAAGAAAAAAAAAAAGCAAGGTGGACTGATCATCTGCCTGTCTTCATTTCTTGTAATCCAGAGGTTTTCCAAGCTCCTTGGAGCTGGCTCCCGACCCTGCTAAGGTGGTATAAAGAGATATAGATAATAAAACAAAACAAAACAAAACAAACAAAAAAAGACATTTTCTTGAATTTGTAATTAAAATTGTATTTGACATGGGTAAAAACAACAATCCCAATGTTGTAACAGTGAGTTTCATTAAGCATCTATATTGCATTTCCTTAACCAGCACAAACTTAATTACCTGAGCAAGCAGAGTCATTGGACCTGCTTTGTCAATCTCCAGTATCTCTCCATTGCGAGTTCCTACTAAGATTTTGCCGTGACCCAGAATGATTGCTCTGACTGGAGGAGACTCTTGTATCAGCATGCCATTTGACCCAGGGGTCAGGGATGCTCTTTTGATGGCATAGGTCTTCAAACACCGCTCAAACTGGTCATCCCAAAGGCCAACAATGCCATCTTTGCCACCAGTCACAAACCCCTGGACACATTTGAAATTTTTTTACATATAAATTAGTCCTTTTCATGACCAAAAATTAACTAAAATCTGTACAAGTCAAATTGGAATCTCTTCTAAAATAAGTTAAACAACTCCATGTAATCATGAAAACCACACTAAATTTTAAACTTGTTAAGATGAAAAGTACAGGTCTTAATATTTAAAAGATACCTCAGATAATATAAACTTCATGTAAAAAGATTACTTCTATGCCACTTACCTTGTCTAAGGAATGCATTGCAAAAACGGGTCCCTCATGGGCCTTGATTGTCTTTTGCAAGGTGACACCCTGCCATACAAAAACATGGCCATCACTTCCTCCAGAGAAACATGTTTCTTCTGTTTTTCCATATGCCACACACATCATATCACAAAGTTTAGATACTTTACCTACAGTTCCCCGATTGGAAGTAAAACCTCCCCCTGTGAAGACAAAATGTATCATGGAGGATAAATCAATTTCAAATTTAACATTAAGCCAAAAGAAAAAAAAGAGCCAAACCAATTAAAACAAAAGCTTTGTAAAGAAAATTCAAAGACAAATTAGTTGAACTATCCCTTTATTAAAAACTATTTGTTAAATTAAATTTAATTAAATTAAATTGTTGAAGAGATCTCTTCAGTAACTTTTCATGGGGAATTCGCCCAAATAAATAAAAAAATAAAAGCACTCTGTACCATCTAAACCACAGAATAGCAAGACTTATAACTAAAAAGCAATTCTTGTTAGCATTGTAAACGAATATCTTATATGCCACACTACACTTGCATTGCTCTTCTTCTCATTTTTCTTTTCTCAAGGAACTGTTACAGCTTTGACTCAATGAACCAATGACTAATTTAAGATGTGACAAAAAATTATCAGAAATGATCATCCAGATGCAAAGTTCTGAGATTACTACATCACACATTCATTTGATATCAAAAACATGTCATACCTGTCTGGGTCCAAAACTTGATATGCTTCACACCAACTGTCACGAGTTTGGTATGATCAAAAGGATTCCATTTGATCACAAAAATCTTGTCCTTATGGCCCCTGAAAATTTAAATCAAACACAAAATAAATTCAAGAGTCCAGGTTATCTTTATTCATTCTGAAAAGAGAGGTTATAAAAAAAAATTGGTAAAAAATATGGATTAAAAAAAAAATGAAAAAGAAAATTCATTGGTCATATTACATCTGATAAACTGATAAAAGAAGATGAAATCATTGAAATGTAGTCTCCTTTTCAATCATGTTTCTCATGTCATATCAAGAGTAAAAAAAGATGGAGTGAATGCATACCTTGTTGAAGCTAACTTTTCTCCTTTCTTCCAGTCCCACACAACTATGGAGTGGTTGTCATCGAGCCCCACAGATGCCAGCTTTTTACCGTCAGCTATAACCACATTAAAAAGATAAAATAAAGGGAGTTGAAAGTACATCTCATACTTGATGCTCAGTTTAGGCAACCTAGAGTGCAGTCCTATTTAGCACTAGGCACATGGAAGAATAGGGTATTTAGCCATGTCTGACAGGGGACCCACAGTGCTTTGATTAGTATTTGAACGTACACTATTGTTTCCCACAGAAAGATAGTAAGACTCTGTTTTGACTGAGCTATCTGCCAAAAGGAAAGTTGAAAATTTTAATGTTTTTTTATCTTTACAATTTGAAACTACACAAGATATTGAAAACTGGGAAATATTTGTACATCATATAAATCGCTTATAATGTCAAATAGAATAGAAGATAAGATTAATCACAGTATATGAAAATTTAAAAGTGAGAAATCACATTGATAGTCTGGATTTCTTACAGAGAATAAAATAGCTTATGACAGCCTGACTTTTTAAAATCAGTATGACACCAAAGAACTTTTTACCTGAGAAGTCAACTGCACATATTCCTCTTTCATGACCTCCCTTGAGGACTGATCCGGTCTTGAGTGTTTCAATATCCCAGATGTGAATAGAAGGCTCTCTTCCAACCTGAAGAAGGATGAGTGAAATTGGGTTTAATTTGAGCTCCTTTAGTCCAGGCTAATGCTAAGAGCTTCATGGATAAATAAAGTCACAATAAGTTATCAAGAAGGAAAAAAAACATTCTAGGAGAAAGAACATTTGCATGTAGATTAAATCTTTAAGGTTGATCGCATATAGCACTTATAACCACATATTATTGAGCTCATGGTAGTTTACAATGGCTCTTTTATCCTGTGCCTACAGCAACAGCAAATGAATTTGTCAAGACTCATTAGCTTGTCAGGCTTGATTGCATTTTTTGGCCCAGGACAACATTGTTAATATAGCTTGGCAACCAATCCCACCTCTGATGGGTGAGTCAGTTGAGGTTAAATTTCTTGCCTAAGAAGAGGCCATTATGACAAACATGCTAATTAGCATGATATTCTGAGGCATAGACTAGTGAGCCAACGAGCCCATGTCATGTAAAGAAAGATAAATACAGCTTTTTTTTCTTGGAAAGCCAACAGAAATTTTCCAAAGATTTTACCATTTTATTGCTGAAATGAAAATCACAAATATGAATTTATTAGCATTATATCAAACACAATTTTTTTAAAGTTTGATTTTTAATCATGAGTAGTAATTTTAACAAATTTCAATAACATTAAACAGTGCAGTAAATGGGATCATCAGTGAAGGTTGTTATACCTGACCAGTGGCAACGATATCTTTGATTGGGTGAATTGATAAACACAAAATGTCATCGGTGTGCTGTGTGTAGAATCTCTGCTTGTTCTTCTCCCTGCTGTAAACTATGCCTGTGGCAGCAACATGGTAGACCACATCACCACTTTGTGTGTAAAACAGATTGTTGCGACAGTCATAGCCTCTGTATCTGGGTAAATTGGAATTCATAAAAGAAATATCTTAATAATAGACATCTTGGAAAGCTATAAAATAAAAGAATGCAAACGTTTTCTGTCAGTAAATAGTATTTGACAAAATAATGTAAACCATATACATCTGATTAATTATAGAAACAATCTTTTGGATTTCTTTTTCCTTCCATTTTTGGGAGGGGGTGGTGGTGGTGGTGGAGGAGAAAAGGATAAATTCAGAAATCTTTTAACTCTTTCCATGCAGAGGGTTTTTCCCAGTTCCACTGTGGGGTTTTTTGAGTGCGGTAAGACCCCAACGGTGCCCTATTGAAAATGTACCTTATATTAAGAGCTATGAAAAAAAGTGTATCATATCATATACCATTTTAAAGAGAAAGAAATGGACTATCTTATCAACGTAGTTGGAAGTAGAGTCAGCGGAAAAAAATTATGTATTAGGTGTGAATGGTATGTAAAAAAAAGTACTTTCATTGCTACAGGTATCAAACTCACCAATCTGTGCTGTACCAGAACTGTCTAAACTTGCTTTAACCTCAGAATAATCATTATTGATTTGACAAGAAACCCTATCTAACATCTATTTGTGAATTGCAACCTAGGTGCAACTCAATCATCGGCAGCCATTTTGTAGCTTCTAATAGCAACGGACAGGAAATTGAATGAATCTCAATTTATTTTTCTCATTAAAACCACTAATTTTTCTCTATAGGGCACACGATGATTTAAGAATAAAGCCAAGACACATAGAAAGACACAAATGAAGTGTTCCATCCAGCAGTTTGAGCTACTTACCCATTTACACAATCCAGTTCCAGGCTGTCAGTTGGGCCTGAACTTCGTTTCGACCCTGGTTTCATTGCTGCTTTCCTGATTTTTTTCTGATTCACTAAATCTTCTTTATACAAGGCTCTATCATATCCCACTTGCTTCTCCCTCTCAATGTCTGAGTCAACAGCACCAACATCTGATAAGTCGGAGTCACTCTCCTCACTGTCAGAATCAACATATGCTGGAATACCAATGCAAAACATTAATTCCTGAAGAAGGAAGTGTAAGAAATTCTTAACTTTTGAAGCAAAGAGAGAAAAACAACAGGTGCTCGTTGTGAATAAAAATATCTAAAAAATATCAAATTTTTGTCCTCAAGGGTTCATCACTATTTCATTGACAGATTGATCAGAAACTATAGCATATTATCAAACATCAAATAATTCTTAAGAAATTCAGCATTTTTGTATCTCTAAAGCTGTTAATCCTAAAAAAATTATTTCGACTCACATAATGTCTTTAAGTAATTACTTATTTTCTCACCATTGGTGTGATCTGGTAAGTCATCATCTCCAGAGCCCTGGGGCAGAAACCGCCACTGGAATACGGCATGATCTTCACCACCAGTAGATATGACTCGGTGACGATCACTTGAGAATCGCACATTCGTTACGTGGGCACTGTGACCAACATACTTCCTAAATTTGGCACCTGAAGTACAAAAAATAAGGTTAAAAAAAAGCATTGAAAAATCAAACAGCCATGCTTCAATGAAATTAATGCTCACTTGTCTAGCCAAAGTTAACAGTATTTCCTTGTATTAATTGCAGCTAGTCAAAGGATAAAAGTAGTTTTACCATAGCTCTGATAGACATCATTCACAGCTGAGAGAGGAGGGATACATATAATCAAACTTAGAATGTGACAACATATTTAACTACATCTGCCATCATATAAGAGAATGATGGAATACAGTAAAATTGAGGCATTTTGATCTCAAATATGTATTCAATTCAATTCAAGATTTGAATATTTTTATGTTCACATTTTTTTCAGGAAATGAATATTTTGGCACCATACAAAAGAAAGAGAATTATGTAAGAAGACGAATGAAGTGCTTCTGATCTTATCCTGACTTGATCAGGGCATACAGTTTACCAAACCAACAAGATAAGGATTGAAAGCCATTTTTATCAACTTTATATGAACCTCTTTTGGATACAGCTTTGTCCAAAAAAGATGATTAATAACCAGTAAGATTTCACATCATCTTTACGAATCTTAGTATCATTTGATAAAAATGATGTGAAAGGCAAGAAAGGGTTGATAACTTCTGTCTGAAAAAAAAAAAGTCAAAGTAGAAAGGATTTTTTTTATTGCTTTTACCTTTCTTCAAAGATGGAAATTTGTACAATTTGACCATGCCAAAATCATCTCCTGTGACGACAACTTCTCCCTCAAAGTTTGCATCGGCAGCATTGACATCATTGGTGTCAGTGTATTTGCCCCAAATACCATTTACCTCAGCCCCAACAACTCCAGTGAATGTTGCCCAATGAATACTGGTGATTTCCTCCTCACTGGTTATTGGCTTACAAGCTATTGAACACACAAAAACACACACAAAGGAGAGAATCAAATTATAGTGAGACTAAGATTACATGACACTTAAAAACAAGACAATAAGTTTGTGATTTTGTTGAATGCCCTGTGGTAAATCGGCTTATTGGTCTTTCTCAATAAGAAGTTCCCACCAAGGCAACCAACAGCAACTATTGTTTGACTTAAGATCAAGTAATACCCCTTGTATTTCTCATTATGCCACACAAGATTAGGCACAGTGGAGCGATCCTCTGCCTGTCTTCATTTCTTGTGATCCAGAGTTTTTCCTGGCCCCTTGGAGCTGGGTCCTGACACTGCTTAAACAGTATGAAGGGATATGGATAATAAAACAATATTTGTTGAAAGGAAAACTCTGGAGGAAGCTGATAACTCTGCTCAAAAAGCTCACACCTCGTGCTGACATATTCACTCATAGGCAAAAGTCCTAAAGAACAATTGCATTTGCCGAAATGCACATTAATGAGTTGTAAAAAAAGACTGGCAATTATATTATAAACTTTTTTTTACAAATGAATAAACAGGGACAGATTTCACAAATGTTCCATCATTGATCAACATTTTGTTTACTGATATTTTGCAATCTAACAATCAATAAAAATTTTTAGCATGAATGAAAAGAAAAACTTACTTGGAATTCTAAAAAATAATCTCTCTCCAGCTCCATTGTTTATCTGCATACTTTTGCTGTCTTGAGACCAGTCAATATGTGTGACAAAACTTGCACTACCAGAACATGAACCTAACTTTTTGTAGCGCTGGTCAACAGCATAGATATCAACAAAGCCATCGTTGGATGCTACAGCCAAAAACTTTCCACATGGAGAAAACTTCAGTTCATGGCACGCTTCTTTTCTGTCTTTGATATGAATGAGTTCTGACAAGTCCCTGAGAAAAATATATTCAAATCATACCTGAAGTCTCACTTGATAAAATCAAATATCATAAAATTACAATTATGTAGGGTCATTTGAGTTCCCTTCCCTCATCACCCAAAATAACACACTTGATTAGGAAGAGATTAGTAAGAACCAACGTGGCCTAACACAGGCCAGGTAACCGAGGTCAGCCAG
Source organism: Melibe viridis (assembly GCA_039654465.1). Taxonomy (NCBI): domain Eukaryota; kingdom Metazoa; phylum Mollusca; class Gastropoda; order Nudibranchia; family Dendronotidae; genus Melibe; species Melibe viridis. The sequence continues at coordinate 4,146 of JBCIKM010232989.1, read as the reverse complement.
GGGTCTCTTTTGGTCTAAAAAAATACTGGAAGAAAATTTTAGTGAGAAATAAGAGGAGGGAGTGATTAGTCTCAACCAGTCAGTTCACTCAAATCGAATGCATAAGCAATGGTTTTATAATCATTTTTATACCCTGATATACATTTTGGATAGCTAAGTTTCTCTAAAAGCAATTGCTTGTTAAAGATCAACTGATAATTTAGGGATTATTTGCGTAGATATGTAGTTTTAATCCAATCAAAACAAACCAGAAATCCTGCTTATGCACAGCTGTGATGTAACATCAACTTGTCCTCATAGTTACGCATGTGCAGGGTTTTCCAGCTTGTTTTGATTGGACTGACACTGTATATCTATGCAAATAATTTCTTAATTATCAATTGATCTCAAACAAGTTATTGGTTTTAGAGAAATTTCGCCGCCAACACGTAATCAGTGAATAAAAATGATTATAAAACCATTGCTTTTGCATTTGATTTCAGACAATTGACTATTTGAGACTACTCTCTCCCTCCTCTTATTTCAAACTAAAATTTTCTTCCACTGTTTTTTGAGACCTAAATAGACCCCGGGCTGACCTCGGCAACCTGACCTATGTGAGGTCACATAGGTAAGAACCAATGTGGGGCTCCAACTTAGTTCACTGGGGCTGCTATGCAATGCATCGACCCTTTCACTGCTCATTTACAAAAACACAAAATTTGAACAAATTTAGTAATCTGCACACAAGACATGAATAATAGTATAAAGAATAGCAAATAAAATTTATCTTAAAACTGAATATGTATCCCCTTTAAAAAAATGAGACACATTAATTTATAAACCATCCAAATCAGAATTAAATAATTTTTCTAATATGATGTATTAGTTAATTATTTCAATGACTTGACAATATGAAAATTTAAAACACACACACACACACACACACACACACACACACACACACACACAAACACACACACACATGCTTGCGCGCCTGCACACGTACAAATACTCTTGCACATTGTGAAACCAAATTATCATCTTTGGAAAGCTAAACAACAAAGCAATAATATTACGATTCAAAACAAAACCACTCATATGAATTTACACATCAACAAACCTTGCTCTCAAAACCATGAAGGAGCCATCAATCAGACCTACTCCAATGTGTTGGCCATCCAAGTCAAAAGTACAAGCTCTGATTTTTTGATCTAGTGATGCTTTTGACAGAAGTTCATTGTTAGCCATGCTCCACAGTCTAAGAACAAAAAAAAATAAATTTCATAACCATTATTCCAGCTACATAATCATATTAGATTAATGACTTTGTTAGTTTTTCACAATTTTTTTTCAAAACATCTTTTCGTAATTGAAAGAACTACTAAACTATTGTTAAACCTGATCATACTTCACAACCATGGACAAAAAAAAGAATAGTAACAAAAATCCTTAGTGCTAAAAAAAAAAATACCACAAAGCACTTGCCCCCATTTTCACCGTTATCTTATTTAAAAAAAACCATGTAAATTCATTCATTTTATTAGGCAGGCAAAAAAAAAGAATTGTTTCTTTGTTCATCATTTTTGTATTTAAAAAATACAGTGAGTAAATAATTATTAATTCTATATGGTGGGCCAAAAAGAGAACTTTGTAGAAGAAAAAAAGAGAAATTGTGAGTGGAATGATTTTTAACTTTGGTAAGGTCATGATGAGGTACATCATGGGATAGGTTTGTTACCTCAAAGTCTGATCATCACTGCCAGAGGCAAATATTGGTTTCTTTGGATGAGTAGCCAGAGCCCATAATTCTCCTTCAGCATGTCCGTGAACAATACACTTTGGTTTGTCTCGATTCTTCACTTGAAGTTCAAAAACCTCTCCATCCTCTGTTCCAATTAAGAGCTGATCTGTTCTCCAACAAACGCTTCGAATAACAAGGCCTTGAAAAGGTAAAAAAAATATAAGAAGACCTTTGTTTTATGAATTACAAAGGATAAAACCAAGACTTGTTTTATAACTGTTAATTTGAGTAGAGAGGTGATATAGAGTAAGAAAATGAAAGTAAACAATTACCAACAACAACAACAACAAAAAATGGTGTAGACACTACATAAGAAGCAATCCAGTGCTCAACACTTATAAAAGGACTGACACATCTTTTGCAATTAAACAGCATCTTGTAAAGATGAAGGAAATGGACAATAAATCATAAGTTTTAAAGAGTCTTTATGGGCTTTGTCTAAAAAATCTCAAAAAGGGTTGGTGATTGTTTTGCAACCATGCATGGAAATATTTGCTGAAAGTTGATACAAAAATTTTCAGAACCACTGCCCATGAATAGAGCAGATCAGAGATACTGCTTTGAAAAAAGCACATTTCAGTATTTGGGCATAAAAGCCTTTTCAAAGTGTTATAGCCAAATAGAGAAAAAAACAAACTAGAAGGTTCGTGTCAAGAATGATAGAAAATGACGAAAGACATTCAAACTAAGGCACACTGCTAAAACTAATGAAGAAAACATGGATTGTACGCATAGCGATTGCTACCATGTAATCGAAACATTGTGGTCTAACAAACAACTCACCAGCATATCCAACATGAGAAGATCCTGCTAAGTTGATTGTAGTGATTGGTTTTAAATCCAAATCCCACAGTTTTGCTACACCATCTTTACCACCGGTAGCATAGCCCTCTCCAGTCATGTCAAATGTGTAGATTGGACCCTTTGTGAGCAGAGAAAACTTCTGTTTTGAAGATCTGATCAGGTATGAGATGAAGCTTTCACCAAATTTTAGAGAAAGGTAAGTACTGCCAGTGTGAGTAACATAAATTTTAACAGTGGCTTTAAGTCCCTTGAAGAAAAATCATATCTAGTGCTGTCAACTAAGAATTTTATTGAGTGAAACATCAACATATTATTTTATTTGTGTTACTCAATAACAAGATTAATTGTTGCACTACCTTCAGGGTCCCCGAAGAGATTGGTGAGGTTTTCATTTTATTGTTTTAGGTTTTTCAAAACATTCCATTAGTAAAGAATCTTATTCTTTATGAGTTAAGAAAAACATATCAATATTCAAATACATTATTTTGAATGGAAGTGCATAAACAAAAGGGAAAACAATTCTAGCACTTGTTTTATTTCAGAGGACTGAGTTTTAAATTGTTGGGCTTTTTTTATTCTTTTAAAAAATAAGTCACACACACTTGGATGAGATTGCAATATAGCTGAATTGAGCAAAGTGCAAAGCAAATTACATTGTGAGCAGCAGAGATGACTCTTTCTAAAGTGATGTCTTTCCACATATAAATATCTCCACCAAGAGTGCCAGACAAAGTGATGTCCTCTGGTCCAAAAGCTAAGCACAGCATGGTTTGTATCTCTCCAACTTTCCCAAAAACTCCTTTCTTGGGTGATAGTGCATTTCCACATAAAGACCAAAATGACATATGCTTGACACCAGCAGACACAATCATAGTTTCCTTGTATGGGTTGAATTGGACATCAAAAATCTTTGGAAATAGAAAAAGAAATTTAAAATCTGTCATTTTCCAAATTTCAGAAAGGAACATGGGCGTGTCTGCCTCAATTATAAGAATGAGACATATTACAGTTTGTCTTTCTTTTCACAGCAGAAATAGAGCTGTAAACCTTTTACATTTAAAGTTATTTCCTTTTTCAAAAACATCAATGCCTAGGTTTTTATTAAACGTTCAAATAATATATCATCAAATGGAAAATAAAAATTTATAATGGTCATCATTGTTCAAAAGATTTGAGAAGATCTGTCTGTTTCATAACTGTGAGATTTTGTATACCCTCTCCACATTTCCTTCAACTGTTGAAACAATCTTTCCTTTTCTCCAATCCCACACATTTATAGTGCTCTTTGGGTCCAAGCCAGCTGAGACCAGCAACTGAAAAATTAAAGTGTTTAAAAGATATTAAAAACATGAGATAGGAAAAAGCAGTTGACAATGGTTGACACCAGGCAAAATTTGTGTAGATATTAAATTAAATATAGCATTTATATGGCGCTTATCCACAGTTATCACCATGCTCTAAGCACTTTACAATACCATAACTCTGGCAGACAACCAACATGGAACACATGACGAGACAAGCAGCCTGTTAGGCGCTTTACAATATTTCGGACAGAGACA
>JBCIKM010232879.1:0-12362 GCA_039654465.1 Melibe viridis | reverse complement strand
TATATATATATTCACAATGAAAAACTATGGTATGCATAGGATGTAATTTCTTTATTTAATTCAACACATCAGTAAAAGAAATTGCTTTATTTGATTTTATATTTCTAGCAGAAATAATACAGAGTAAATATTATTGACAAATGCAATTTTTCTTCCAAGAACTCAAAGTTCCAGACAGGGAAAACAAACATAGAAACTATTGCAGTTACAGACTATAAAAGCTTTCAAACTTACTACACTGCAACAATAAATTCCTGAAGGTTGGTACTTCTAAAAGTAGTTTTGCACACAGTAGCTGGCAGTTTTATCACATTGCTTCTTCTTTCTTTGAGGCAACACAAATTATCATTATGCATAGCTTTTGAATCATGATGAATTATACATGTGACATCATCAATTCATCAGAAAATAAATTTGTTAACCCTATTTAAGAGTTAATGCCCACAAGTTCTCATTCTTTCCGTGCACAATAAGACATTCAAGGAACCGAAAGCTTCATGACATTCTAAAACAAGCTAGATAGACACTGTTAATTGAATAAACAGACTAAGTATCTCATGTTGCCACCCCCTCCACACCATGTCAGGTCTGCCTTCATTTTAATGAAGCTGCAGCAGTATTGGACTGGTCTGGACTAATATAAACAACATGTAAAGTTTATCACAGTTACTGTTTGTCTTATTTCATATACAATCATGAAACATAATAAGTGAGTAAGTGTTGAGAAATTTTTAAATTTATAATTTAAGAACAATAAAACCTCTAAAATAACTGTACAGTACTTTGACAAAACCATTTACATAATTGGACATGCTGTGGCTATTAAACCAATATCATTTTATATTACTTGCAATACTATTGTTCAGGTTTTTTTTTTAATTTCTCAGTAGAGTAAATTCAATTGAGTCATTAATAAATGTTCATTCCAAATCAAGATGTAAGAATTTATATGTGTGTCTATGTGTGTATTTGCACTCTATTTATACATGTTTGTTTTTTTGTGTGTTTTTTTTGCTAAGCTGTATCTCCATTGAAATTAATTTCAGATTAATTCTTGTTTCTTTTTATCATTTTCACTCAATTTGAAAACTTCAAAAAGTACAAGCAATACAATTCCAAAATCTATTAGCCTACCTTATGAAAAAAGTATCAAAACATGAAAAAAAATTCGTTATCACAGCTTTATCAAGAAAATTTACATTTTATACAGGAAGAAATTACATCAAGATTACAGTACCCGAGTTGTTTTACATGTCACTCTTAGGTCTACAGATATCAGTAAAGAAGGGAAAATATTCAATCAAGCTTCATACAATTGATCTGTATAAATAAACATACATGCAGCAACCAGTAGTATTCCCATGACACAAATACCTTCCATATTGTAAATGCCCTTTTTTGAAAATAAAACCTCATGAAAAATTATTTAAAAAAAGTGAATAAAAAGACAAAGGATTTAAAAAAAGATTTAGAGATAATCATGACATTCACACGAAGACTATTTATATTTTAAAAATTGTACTGCACTTCCTGCTAATGTATTCCAGACAAATGCCAAACTTAAATGCAACTTTAACACAAGTGGGTGCAATCTTAAGATGTGAATTTGATGGCATAGGAATACAAAAGCTAAAGATGACTTTTTGCATCTTTTTATGTGTGGACCCCTCCTCTGACCTTACACAACCTGGTGCATCCAAATGTATTAGGCAAATTTGGGTAAATTATTATACAAGCAGTGCCTCAAAATGTTTCTGTGCTATGAATGCTGGACACATGGCCCTACAAAATGCTTAGAAACATTTCCAATTATCTTGACTCCACAGAGAAAGCAAAAGTTGCTTTTGCAGTTCCAACATTTTATATGGTTATTGCGGTTGACCTTTAGATTCAGCTGCTTACAGGAAGAGCAACGAGCTTGGTCGTTTGCCAGTTCAGGGTGGATTGCAACACGAGCCCTTATTCGCAGCACAGCCTTCCAGGAAATAAGAAAGCAGTAACAGAATATGGTGAGAGAACAAACAAATGACAACCAATAAATTTTCAAATCTTGCTGAAACTTGTAAGAAAATTTTAATACCAGTTATAATTCATGACATATCCATATCCCTGTGTTAAACTTTTAAAAGGGTAACTCGTTATGGCACTTCTATACAAGTAATACCCTAAAATCTATATGAATTAATGATGCTTCAGTACTCATTACATATTGCAACCTCTCCTGTCTATGATTTCTGTCTGCTGTTTTTTCCTTGGGTCTTCTCTGAGGCAAATTTCATAATGATTCACATTCCAGAATTGTTTTTTTTTTTAAACCTATAATCGATTTTGATAACATGACCAAGTAATGAAGTTGATAGTCTCAATATCACATGAGAAGCTTTCATTTTCCACTAAAAAGTTATTAAGTTACAAAAAATTGAAAATATACCAAGAAGATAGCTTTAAGCGAACAATACGAACCAAAATAATGTTTAGCTAAAAAAGAATTAAGAAGTAAGTAGGCCTAAAGTATTTTTATTCTAAATCATGCAAACATCTAAAATTTAGAGATAGAAACAGAACCTCAAATACAATGTATTAAGCCCTCTAACACACAAAAACACATAATAAAGATATTGCAGATTAAGATGAATCTATACTCAGTCCATAAATTTAAGTTGTACTGGAGTAAAGACACAAGAGTTACCTACCTCAGGAGGCATGGCTCGCCTCAAGGCAGCCTCATCCACAGCAGGTTCCTGGCCCGGGAAAAGTTGACATTTGCTATTTCTAAAATGAGCGTAATCATTGATTTTCATTCCACAAATCCAGCAGAAAGATGCTTTACATTTACAAGTCATCTTATTGCACCTGTAAAACAAAAGAAAAAGGTTTACAAAACAAAAAAAAGGTAGCTAACCAGAACAGTAAGGGCTACATTAACTTAGTTAACAGGCATTTCAGACAATCTGTTACAAGCCATACCCCATCAGTTGCATCACCAAAGCCATTGTTAGTCAAGACCCTGTTAGTCTATTTCCAGCTACATAATAGATTCCCTATCCACATTTCCATGCAAAAATCCATGTGTTTTTGTGATTGCATATAGAATTTACTTTCAAATGACCTGTTTCTGCAATGATTTGAGAACATTGGTGGACAAAGAGGGTTGCTATTTTACCCAGTAAGTAGAGGGGGAACAATCCATAAAAATAAGAAAAACAAAGCACATTTTCCTCTGCACAAAGTAACAGCCTTCAAAAGGGTACTTCAAACAGCCACATAAACGAGCCACATAAAAAAGTGCTTCAAAACAATGTTTTGATTTTATTATGATGAGATTTATTCTTGGACTGATGTATATTGTTTTGAAAAAACCAGATAATGAGAAACCATCAAAGTGACAGAGGACATAGCAGACACTAAAAGAAATCCACAAAAATCCCAAGTTATAAACATGGTCAGTCAACTTTAACAGTTAACTTTGGCAGTGCCTCTATAAAAGTATTAGATTTACAAAAAAACATAAATTTTTAAAAATAAACCCAAACATAAAAGTTTAAATAAAAAATTAAAAAGAGAGAGAAAAAAAAAACTTGCATGTGAAGTTTTCCCATTCATTTCTGGGCTACTAGATCTTCTTTGAGGTGACGGTATTAATTGTTTTTATGCTTCACTGCTAGTGAAATAGATGTTTTAGATTTCTCAGAATACATACCCTCCAATTTTCTCAACAGGTACTTTACAACTTGGGCAATTTCTTGTATTTTTCTTGAGAGTCGCCCTGGACATGTGGTCCTCCTGAAGCTTCCTGACCATTTCATCATACTTCTTCTGCTCCTCAGGACTCAGCTTCTCTCTCTTCTTCTTTACAGTTTCTAACTGAGCCTCTTCAGTTTCGCACATGTTTCCCTGAAAAAAAAATTAGAAATTAAGAATCCAACAGACAGCATTACCAAACAAATAGATTAAAAGGATCAATCAGGTCAGTTTGAAACATCCATAGTTTCTGCCTACCAACAGCTCAACCTCAATAAAGAATGACAAACTAAAATAATCATTTTCATTTTCCAACTTGTAATTAGCAGTAGAATCAGTTAATGGAAAAAAATTAAGAGAAAAATGCAGTTTTCAACTTTAGTCACAAATAACAACTACATGACCCACACAAACATTCAGCAAAAATATAATCCCCCCCCCCCCCCCAAAAAAAAAAAAACAACAAAAAAAACAAAAAACAAAAACAAAAACACAAAAACAAAACCCCCAAAAAACAAACAAACCAAAAAAAACCCCCCAAAAAACCAAAAACAACTAAAACCACCCCACCCCCTCCCCCCCAAAAAAACAAGAAACGAAAAAAACCCAACAAAAACAAAAAGAAAACATCAACAACAAAAAGCAAAGAAGCATTTTTAAAGGAAAATCTTAAAAAAAACAAAAAACAAAACAAATCACCCCAAATGCTACTGCAAGTTAAAGTCATATTTATCGAAAAATCATCTTTTCTCACAAAAATTTCCAGCTCATTCATCAACAATTGAATTAATTGACGCTAGATCACTGTTTATGCCACTTTCACAATAAAATAACTTTTGTGTTTCGGTAGGTGTACATCAGAAAGAGAGGTTTACCTGATGCCAGGACATGCGGCATTCTGTGCAGAAAGAGAAGAAGCAGACTGTGCAGTTTGCCAGCTGGAGGTCCTCCTCTTCCTCCCGGATCACCAGGCTCTGGCAGCGAGGACAGTACACAGTGTCACCCATGGCATCCAGGGTTTTCTGCACAAGCAAAATAAAAGACCCAGAACAAAATAAGGCTTGTTTTGTAGAAAAGTTTGATCGAACATTGAAAGTCAAAATACATCAGCCATATATAATGAAATTATCTAGTTTCTTGATCTATATCTCAAGAAAATTTGAAAATATGCACCTGTAAATTGTCTTCTCAACTTTGAAATAAACTTCAAACACCAATTTATGATTTCTTATCTTTGCTTATGACAGACCTATAAACATTGAAGTGAATAAATAACTAAAAATGTTCCTTGAGAATTCCAAACCAAAACAGATATCCAAAGCTTATGAGCACATCTATATTACATCATCATGTGTCTGTGACTACATGAATCTGCACAAAGTTGTTGGAACTGAAAAGTTAGTGGTAGTTCAAATACCTGCAGCAAAAGTTTCTCCCATCTTTCATAAGCTGCTGGGGCAAGAACAGCTTGTACAATGTAGGGTGGCAGAAGGCTATCACATTCCATTTCTGGACACCTGTGTGATAATTTTACAAAAGAAAATTAAGTTTCTGATTAAAATACAACGAATCTACATACATAGAGAGAAACAGTTTTTTCAACATGGTATCCTTGAGGAGACTTATTTGTGTGGTTACATAAGTCTTGCCTTGGCTTTGGCACACTTGACACTTCTATAAGCATAAGATTAAAATTAACCTTTTTCATTGCTCAACAATATACTGTCTCAACGATCAGAACAAAGAAGATAATAAGTTAATTTTAAACATTACTTATGGGCTTAAAAACATATAGCTACCTCAGTTCTTCAACTGTGCCATCCTTGACATGCAACTCGCAGAAAGCCATCATACACTCATGGCAGAACTTGTGACTGCAGTCATGCATTCTACAGAACTGAATGCCAGGTTTCTCATCATAGCACACTTCACAAACATGCTGTGTCTGACAAAACTCGATATCCATGAGCTCTCTATTACACCTGGAGATGTCATAAGAAAAGCATTACCTAATTTTTTTTGTTCTCTTGACATTGAGTATTCATATAATTTACACAGTTTTGACAGACTAAGGCTCTCAGTCAGCCATAAAATCGGAAGAATTCTTTAACCATATAATATTACAAAGAGTGATAGAAGTAATTGTTCACAATTTGAATGAGCCTTCTTCCATTGATAAGAGGTTAGTACCAAAAAAATTGTTTTTATAAAATCAACTCACATAACAAGAGATGCTACTGTTTCACCTATCTCTCTTTCCCAAGGCAAAAGCCCATCAAAGGGCAACTCCTCTTCAGTTTCACAGCTTCCTTTATCTACAGTGGTTTTAAGAGTGAGATGATCTGTGATTCCAAGATATCTGAAATTTATTGGAAACCATGTTTCATTAAAAGAGCTCTCATGAACTTAACACTTTATTCTCATCAAAACTAGAAGAGTACTGCAATCAACGTAGATCTTTTTTTTCTTTCAAAGGATAAGATAGAAAATAAATAAATATAATTAAATAAACAAACATGAATTAAGCACTTTGTTTCAAATTCAATTTTTGATTGTCTAATTGCTTTTAAACCTTACATAAGTAAATTTTCAGACACAACTTTTTATTTTTTGTCCTAGACAACTCCAGGGAGTGAAGTGAAATTACAGATCATACAGAAAGGTAACAGGGAATGGTTATTTTAGATGCTTTTGATAATTTAATTGCTTTAAATCAGCCTAACTGAGCAATCTTTACAGTTTTGTAAAATAAAATAACCATGTTTCTAGAGACTTAATCACAAATCTGTTGAAAAGCAATGTTTGGAAATTATCTTAAAAATTGTCAGCATTCCTCTAGTTAATATAATCTGAAAATATTCATTTATGAACTCATCTTATAGGTAAAAGAAAAAAAAAATGTGTTAGCCACGGTTACAAATTCAAACCCTCTTTGAGGAAAATGTGGTGGTAGCTTTGCCAAACTAAACATAAAAAAAGTTATAAAGATGGATCTTTTTTTATGTCAAGCTCAGGCCAAAACTAAGGGTAGAGTGAAACTCTTGATCAAAATTTTAAAAGCCCTTACCCCAAAGTGTTGTTCTCCAGCCAATCAATCCATGTATATACAACAGGCATGAAGGAGGCTTCTTGCCACAGTTGATTCAGCTCAGAGGACAAGGCCTGCATTTGGAGAGAGCTCAGCCAGCAACAAGACATGTGGTACACTGGAGCATCATCGGATGGGTATTTAGGAGGGAAGGTGATGTATAAATAGATCGGAGTCAGGTATTTCACCTGAAATGCTCCTTCCCAATTTCTGCCTTGTTTTGTAGGAGAAAAGAACAAACAAACAAACAAGAGAGGGTAGAATTTACTATACATCTCTAGCAATAAACACTTAGTTTCTGAAATATTATCTTGATCTTTTGGGGGGTTTTCATTATAAACATTTAACATACTATAAACATCACAAATGTAGGGCAAAATCACTGAGACAAGATTCTTTGGTCTGACAAAAAAATTCAGCCTCTTTACCCTGGATAGTTTAGCAGATATGATGAACTGAAAGACAAATAATTTTAGAATCATAATTTGAAAAAATACTGTCCATATGAGGAGACTTCTTAATAGCAAGAAACAAAAGTATTGTCAGTTTGGGAAAACCATAGTAATGCTAATTTGAGAGACAAAACTGCAATGTTACTACTTTCTGGTGATTTTTGTTGCATTTTTTCATTTATTTCCATTGTCATTTGATTTGATTCGAAAAAGATAAACTGGAAATTAAAGAAAAACTATTCTCCTTGGTCTAGAAATACTTTGGTTGTAAGTATAAAATTATCTACTTAAGTCAGAACATAAAAAGAGATCAGATATCTGTGGATGAAGACTGAATGCTATCTTCATAGTACAGAGTGCCGTTTATTTGATTTAAACAGTAAACTGGAAACAAAAGAATTCTTCTTCTTTTTGGAAATAATGAAGTGTTGGTGATCAAAACATAATAAAGCACTGAATCTGTGCTTAAAAAAAGTATACCAATGACGAGTGTTCCCACACAAACTGCTGTAGCAGAGTGAAACATGCAATCCTGCTGTTTAAAGAGTTGAACCAGAGACATTCCTGTCATTCTTTCATTTACATTTGCAAGCCTCTTAAATTTCTTCACTTTGGAGACTCGTTGACAGAGTTGCCAAAAACTATTCACCTGAAATTGACCTGTTGATTTTCACACTTGCAGGTAATGCAGGTGGTTCTTTTTGTACATCCGGCATTGCAGCTGCTCCAATGGTTTCCTCTTCATCCTCATTACAAGGCAGAGCAACATGGACTTGGATTTGTTCTGACACTGGTTTCACAGAGACAGGAATCTGGATCAAATCAAATTTTTTTAATGAAGCTTTTGTATAGAATAACATTTTGACTTGCGCATGGTGTTTAGGTCAAGTGTAATAGCGCAAAAAGCTGTCTTGAATGCAGTTGATTGACACAAATTTTGGGCACTGGCAAGTACACTGACCATCATTTCCTAGAAAAATGTTGGAATACTATACCGAGCGTCATAAGAAGGTAACCCAAAAATAGTTCAGCCCACAGCAGTGTGGCACACCATGGATGGATTTGGATAAAATAAATTGAAAATACAAGTTAAATCATTGTCAAATACAACTGCCAAAAATCATGATGATTGTACATTAGCAACCAAATAAAAACCATTATTGAATATCAGTTCTCTAAAGCGCAGACTACAAAAACACGCTTAACATTTTTCTAAGGAAGAAAAGGTCTTTGAGTCTATTTTTATCTGGAGATTGGTAGATTGGCATAATCTCTAGCATAATCGATGTGTTGAGTCCTCTAATAACATTTTTACACCATGATTAGTAAATTATACTTTAATATTGTCGTATTCTTTTACCCTTTGAAGGAGAAAACAGAAAAAACTTTCCAAGGAGTTAAAATGGCTTATTGGCGACTCTATTGAAGTCTAATTACAAGTGATTGTAAAGCGCTCTGCAGGAATGAAAGTGGAAAATATTGTAGACTACTTTAACCGTAGTCCTTCCACAACATAATGTCAGTAGCAATAGAATGAAAATCATTGCCGAATTATGGTTCAAGGACAGGAATGGAGGACTGTAAGACAACAAACAAAGATGACAAGGCCATTGTTCAACAATATGATTACAACCCGTGACTTGGTAAAAAAAAAGCAAAATCCAAAGATTTTAGGATATCAGTCTCCCCATTAGGAATGACAATGAATAGAAAATATTTTAGGCACAGTACTGAGGTGAGTCAAAGCCATAGAAAGAAAGGAAAGAACAGGAAGTCCAAGGAGGGAATTGAACCCAGGACCTGCCAAGGCACCCATCACCTGGCTACTGCTAGGACAGCAGGCCTACCAACTGAGCAATCTGCAACTCTACAAAAAGTGGTTTCAAGCCCAGTGATAAACAAGAGTCACAAACACAACTTCAGCTGAAAAAAAAAAAAAACAGGCACAATCAACTCCAAACAAGCATAAACAAACACTGTTTTAATTTTCCCTTTTCTTGGCAAAACAGTACACATAAACACAACAACACAGAAAGACAAACCAACTGAGGAGGCTGAAGAGACATTTAAACTTAGTTTTGTTGAACAACACTCCCTCCTCTTTCCTCCCAACCACTATAAAAACAAGTACATCTGTTCATGTTGAGTTGCCGATTTCAAATAAAAAGTAAAAAAATTATAAAGTCTGCATTTCAGAGGACTGGTTTTCAATAACAGTTTTTATACTGTTGTGAATACAACATTACCATGAATTTTTGTAAGTGGGTTTGACATTTATATTATTGTTCAATTTTTATTTGCAGTTTGTTTCATTCAAATCTATTCACTGGATGCCACACAGCTGTGGGCTGAACTTTTTTGCATTACTCATTTTGCTCAGTATATTTGTCATAATTTATAAGAACTGCAAGTCTACATATAAATGCAAACTTATAAATCGCCAGAATCCATCGAGGTACTCCATGGAGCTGCACTGTAAGAGTCAAGCAATCACCAGTGCGGCTAGTATCTGGCAGGATGACACATAAGATCACTTCCTAGCTCCTTTGTCCCATGTCAACAGGCCATTAGTGTTGTCCTTGGGTAAGTCACTTTACCACACTTACCTATTCCTATCAGAGATGGAAGTAAAGCTTGGAGGTGACCCTAGTTGTAGATCAGACAACCTTCTTTATAATAAAAAAAATTGTAACAAGCCTAACAGTATACAGGTCATTTGTATCATCCAGTCACATGATAAACTGTTTGTTGCCTGCCAGGCATATCATGGCATTTTTAAGTGCTTGGTAAGGTGATGACTGTGAATGAGTGCTCCACTAAAGTCCTTTCGTCACACATGAACTAATGATATAAAAGCTGATAACAATGGAGTTAGTCGTTTGACGGCAACAGAGCTTTAAATGATTTATTTACCTGTAAATTTAGCGTAACTCAGGAAACCATGGTCAGGGTCCATCCTGCCTCAGAGTATGAGCCAATTAGAGGCTAAGCTAACAGGTTAAAAATTATTTGTTACATTAAAATGATATAAAAGAAAAGCGAGCATAGAATCATCTTTCTCTAAAAAAAGGTTGATTTCAATACCTCATGCAATTTCAAAAGACACAATTAGGTGTTAAAAGCAAATCTGTCAAAATTTTTACACCAGTGTTAAACTATACTTACAACAATGGAAAATCTCCCTTGCCCATCTTCATCAATCTCACTGATGATTTTCAATCTGTCACCATCATCAGGGTTGTAAATTGACTGTAGAGCCAAGATCTGTAATGTGAAATACAATGCTCATAACTCACTTGATGATAAAATAGAAAATAAAATGAACTGATATAAAATATCTAACTCCATGAAAAAATTAAGACATACAGTGCTCAAGAGTGGAGTTTTTATGCAATAGGCCTACATAATTATGGGAGATGGGACTATGAAACTGAGATCTGCCTTTCAATAACAATATATTTTAAAAGGCATTTTCCTCTTTTGGAACTCAGGACACATAGCAAGAATGAAAGCATCACATTTCACAACGGCAGTAATGAAATGTAAACCGAGTGGAAAGAGAAAAACAGGCGGGGCAAAGCTGTCATGGAAATAACTGTGCAAAAAGATCCTGGCAATCTAGAAATCAGCTGGATGGAATCAGAACTTGCAAAAAACAGGCATGCTTGTGGAATATGATGGCCCAATGTTTAAGCCATCATGGAACCGTTTGATGCATTTTTAAGCTCTTTTTTTTTTCATCAATACATGAAATGATATAACTCTGAAATACCTCATCTCGTTGCTCCTGTAGATTTTCAGACAATTTTTCATCCATTCTAAATGATCTCGATTGCCCTGCTTTAATAATTTGTTGATGTAGACGTTGGTCCTGGGCTAGGTGAATCTGTCTTTCATGCTAATTTTCAAAACCAATAATATGAACACAAAAAGCTGACCGTTGTTTTTGGTCTTATGATGCATCTGTTTATTTGATGATCTTCTGCAATAAATGGAATCAGACAGACATCATAACTATGCAGGAACAGACGAAGTCTACTTCAATCCTTTCGATCTGGAATTTTAGACTTCTACAACGAGATTGCACATTCATGTGTAACAGTTTAACTATGAGGATCCATGTTTGGTCTTGAGTTCTTCAGATGATGAAATGAAATCAGTGTAAACATCATCAACTTCCGGAAACATGCTGTAGCTATCCATTACTAATGTCTAAATTTAGCATAGACCAACTTTGCTGTGCCGGAAAACAAAAAAAAACAAAAACTTTTTTTCCACAATAGTCTAACTCAGTGCATAGGTATAGCTGGAGCTAAATACACTGCACAAAAACTACTCGTAGAATATATATTTTCTTTTGATAAGGTCATCTTTGTGAGTTGGCAGACCAATTTTAAAAGGCTGTCATTATTCACAGGGCAGCGGTTATTCGCAGCACCATTTCCCCTCTAATCCTTAGTAAAAAAAAAATCGAAAGCACCGTAACCAACTGACAAACCCATGAGTCCAGAATAAAAGTATTTCAAAAGCTTCGAGCCGCTATTTTTACTTATATTTTGTGACAAAACACTTAAATATTGATAGATTTTCACTCTCTTTTCGGATGTTAGAAAATACATCTCTTTTGGATAATTTACAACTTTTAAGAGACGGAGATTAATTTTTAAAACTAAGGATTAAAGGGGAAAAGGTGCTGCGATTAACCACTGTCGTTTAAAACGTCCATGAAGAGAACGAAACGCCTGCTGCAGCTCCCCAACGGTCACCACATCCTCTATTATTTGAGGGTCACCCACCATATCAAACACGCTCTGCGAATACTATGACAGCAAAGAAAGCATTGAAAACAGTGTCTTTGCTTTGGCATTTTAAGCCTATGGAATAAAATAAAGGTGCAAGGTGTCACATGAGGATAACAATGGTTTTCTTGTACTTTGAGGTTAAAAGTTGAACAGCTCACGCCAGAAGAATTGGATCACAATTTTGTGTATCACGAAAATGTTTATAATATAATAATGATAATAATAATAATAATAATAATAATAATAATAATAATAATAATAATAATAATAATAATAATA
>JBCIKM010232770.1:0-12362 GCA_039654465.1 Melibe viridis | reverse complement strand
TCTCTCTCTCTCTCTCTCTCTCTCTCTCTCTCTCTCTCTCTCTCTCTCTCACACACAAACACACACACACACACACATTTATATATTGTTCTTTCAGCTTGACAAGCTTCAGCTATGCATTCAAAAAACACACAAACACAAGGAGGCAGCAAATAGCTGCGAGCAAAACCACGACTCATTCTTTGTGCTCAGCCATCATATTATTTTCTTGGGGAAATGTGTTTTGGGTTTTTTTAGGAGTTTGGAACGTTGATTGAGGCTTGTTCTGGGAAACTCAAGCAGCGGACAGGAAATGAAATTTTTGTATTAAAAATATTGAGAGATGGAGAAGTCATTTTGTTTCTCAAGTAGTTGTGACAAAATTGGATCAACCAGGGAAAAAGATGGGAATAGAGTTGAATGTACGCGTACTGGAAACCATTCTCATTTAAAGAAAGTCTTTTAAATGATTTATAGTCAGTTATGTAGGATATACAAGTTAAGACAAGAAGAAATCAAATACATGTATTTTTTTTTTTGGATAGAAGCCCCTATTGACAACAGTTTAATCTGGCAGGTTTTTTTTGGGGGGGTCATTAATGAAATTCTTAATATTTCATCATCATCACAATCATCATCATCATCATCATCAATATCATCACCATCATCATCAACATCATCATCATCATCATCATCATCATCATCATCATCATCATCACCACCATCATCATCATCACCATCATCATCATTACCATCAGCATCATCATTATCACCATCCTCATCATCATCATTATCATCATCATCATCATCATCATCATCATCATCATCATCATCATCATCAAAATGTATAGCATCTGTATGTTCCAGTTGCCTGACCGTCAATCTTGTCTCCAGGGGCATCTGCTATCTTGGCATTGTTCCACAATGTCCCTGGTGTGTAACTTAGTCCAGTCCTTGATGTTGTCCAGCCAGGCAGTTCTTTGTATTCCCCCATTTCTTTGTTCATTTAGTTAACTGTATAGTATGTTTGTCAAATGGATTTGCAATCTGTCAATTTTTTTAAAATTCTTGTTTATCCTCTTTATCTTTCCCCCCTCCCCTCCCTGCCCCTGCCCATGCCCCCCTTCCTTCATATCTTTCCCTGGCTGACAGATCTTTGGCTTCCTGAACTTTGGGGTGTGGGTCGGCAACCTGTGGTTCCTGTACAAAGAGACCCCCTGGTTCAAAGTGCAGGCCAAACCCCCCACCCAGCCAGGTACAGTCTCTGAATACGACCCCCAACTAGTCTAACACACCGACACCACACCACTATTACACCACTATGCTTTGAGGGAGGTCTAGCTTGACCCCCCCCCCCCCTTGCTGGTCTAATACAGCACCACTACACCACCTCACCATGCCTCTTGGGGGTGGTCTAACTTGACCCCCTATCTAGTCTAATAAACCACCACTACAACGCCACTATGCCTCCCTCAGGGGATCTAAATTGACCCCACTTGCTGGTCTAATACATCACCTCAACACCACCTCATCATGCCTCGTGGGGGTGGTCTAACTTGACCCACCATGTAGTCTGATAAACCACCACTATGCCTCCCTCGGGAGATCTAACGTGACCCCCCCCCCACCCTCCTCCCTTGCAAGTCTAATGCAACACCACAACATCACATCACCATGCCTCTTGGGAGATCTAATTTGACCCCCCAGCTGATCTAACACACCATCACAACAAGACCACCATGCCTCTCAGCGGTTCTAGTCTAAGACTTACAGCACTCTACCTCTCTAAAGGGCATTATAATGCAGAGGCCACAGCTACTCTGTTTTCATAAAGATCACAGCAGTTTGTATCATGAAACAAATAGTTTTACACAGACCCTTTTGCTGTCACCTACACCGCTACTACACGCTGCAGTAGAGATTCTGAGTTATACCTATACTGCTTTCAAATGGAAAGCTTTCTGCACAGCTAGCTTCTCAGTCAGTATAATCAGGCCTTGCACTTCATTAATGCTGCCTCTGCTGTTGCTTGCTGAGGGTTTGGGGTATTTTTTGTCTGGCAGAAGCACAACACACTCATATACTTCTTACTTATTCATTCCGACTCACTACACACCTAATGCTGCAGGCTCTGCTTACTGCTCTTCTGCGATAGACAAATATGTATTGTCAAGATGCATTGGGTCAATCAATGAACGATGGACTCATGAAACGCGCAATTACATCTATTACATTGGTTGTCCACTAGGTTTGATTCTTACTCTGTGCAATCAATCGAGTGAGCATTCAAAGTGCTTCTCTCCCTTTTCTTGCATCTCAGATGGTCTAACAGCAAGACCAAAATTAGTGACTTACTTACTCACTCAGGCAGAGAAGTTTTGTAGGAGTTTTTTCTCTTTTGGATGCTTATCTCACTTGGTTTATTGCACTCAAGACTGAATGCTCTCCCAGGTGGATCTTTCTTGTTTCCCCTTGCTCCATCAGTCAGTGAGGCCCAACAACCGTGTACTGAGTTCTGGTTCGTGAGCACTCCACACTCTAGCTAGATGTGTAATTTTCTTTGTGTCCTTGCTGCCAACGAGCTTTATGTTTGGATACTAATTTTTTAGTGTGAGACTGTCACAAAATTTAGAAGGCTGTTACAAATCCTGAAAACCAATGCTCAGAAGTGAGACAATTTCAAGGCCTCATGTATATAGCAAAACAGACTTCTCTGGCTATGTGTCATAGAAATTCTCTGGGAGTTTGCACTGACATGATGATTGCTGCCCTAAAAGTGTTTTCCTTTCCCCATCATCTTTGGATTGAGAAGAACACAAATATAAACTATGCTGCCTCTCTCATATGTGTCAATTATTTGTCTTTTTGGGGTTTTTTTTTTTTTTACCCCTTTGTTAAACCAAAGGCTTAAATCTTTTGCACTATGACCAAATTGGATTCCTCGGATTTTTTACCCCTTTGTTAAACCAAAGACTTAAATCCTTTGCCAAAGTGGATTCCAAGGATTTGACATCATGAGTTGTAGGGAGAGGCATGTGCTTTGAGGATTCATCCATGCCTTTAAATTTCTCAAATCATCACGAAGGCTTGCTCTGGCCCTGTCTTTGCTATCATTCAAATGATAAATACTGATTTAAATCACCCATTTCCTATTTTTAATCGTCCCTATTCAGTTTGAGAATTTGTGTGTCAGGATGCTCTTTTCTTCCTGTGTTGATTTAAGCTTGTCAATTTGTTGCAAAGTGTACAAATCAAACAGTATGAAAGGTTTATTTGTGAAATGATGAATCTTTATACACAGTCCATGGATCGAATCTGGAATTGACTCTCTATCTCTGTGGATGTTTCAATGTTTTTTTCACATCCAGATGTACATTTAAACATTTTTTTTTCATTCTGAGAACTCATGCAAATGATAAAATCAAATCCAGTCTCAACGAATGTCCTCATGCCGTCAATTCCTCTTCTGTACTTTGTGCTTGACCAATCACCTGTGACTCATGGCTCTAAGGGGAGTAGCAAACTCTTCCTGTCAGTGTGTCCAAGCTTTCCCCATGAATGATGATAGCTACTCTTGTCTTGACTGTATTTGTAATGCATCTCTATATAATACATTGGCCAATGTAATTCTGTCTTTAGGTTTCTGAATGAAAAATTGAAGTCACCAGAGTACTGTTTTTGATGATCTTAGTTTTACTGTTCAGACTTCAGACTGACTATCCCAAATTCATTTGAGTTTGATGTATATCTGTCTTTGTGCCGTGATCAGTAGATGAGAAAGGTAGCTTTGAGGACATTGATTCCAATTGGTGGACCCAGCACATCATGTGTTTTTGAGGAGAGATCTCAGCTGCACATGTCCTCGTTAAACAGCTCTCAACAGGAAGGTTTCTGCTGCCATTGAGTTGTCCCTTTCTCAAATTATATCTGTGCACATTGGTCAAGTTTTGGGTGACCTGCCCCTTTACATTTAATAGATGTGACAGAAAATATCATAGGGTGGTGCTGAGGATATGTCTGGCTCATGAATTGATTCACCCTTCATCTTTCAATAAACACATTTTGCCTTTTTATCAGCTTCTTTCTGTACTAGTACAATAAGAGAGTGGCAACAAGCTTATCAAAACTCTAAACATAACAGAGACAGTAACGTTTTAAGCTGAGGTTTTTGTCAAGCACAACACAGCTCGGCTAACAAAAAGTCAGACAAATACTCATGAGCAGAAAAGTCAAGCATTTTCTCTCTGTACTGTCTTTTGTCTTCCTCCTCCTCCCTCCCTTCCATAACCTCTTCTCTTCAGCTTAAATACTATGTGATGATACAATTGTCATATATAAGAGGAATTTGAAGATAAAATACTTGAACTTACAATGGAGTTTTATTTTGCATCTTAAGAAGTAGGAAATGAAGGGTCCAATCAAATTAAAGTAAAAGGTGGAAAGTTAATATTCACATGAACCCTTTACAAGACTGAAGTACAGGGGTGATGAAAACTCAATTGTGGAAAGTTAATATTCACAAGAACCCTTTACAAGACTGAAGTACAGTGGTGACGAAGACTCAAATGTGGAAAGTTGATAACACATGAACCCTTTATAAGACTGAAGTACAGGGGTGATGAAAACTTAAATGTGGAAAGTAAATATTCACAAGAACCCTTTACAAGACTGAAGTACAGGGGTAATGAAAACTCAAATGACACATCAATAACAAAGCACAATGACAGGCAGACACACCAGTCCTCCTGCCTACACTCCTACCCTACAAGCTGGCAACACCTTCGTACACACATACAATATATACATCTAGTGTGACTGTCTGTACAACACACGTGACTGACAAGGCTACAACTTCCACATCTTTTTTTCACAGTGTTTAGAACTAACCGTGTACTTAGCTGTACGACAAGAAGGTTTTGTCTTTGTTGGGGGTTTTATATTAATATATTTGTTTGTTTTG
This sequence comes from Melibe viridis, assembly GCA_039654465.1. Lineage (NCBI taxonomy): Eukaryota > Metazoa > Mollusca > Gastropoda > Nudibranchia > Dendronotidae > Melibe > Melibe viridis. The sequence goes on along the minus strand of JBCIKM010232770.1, from coordinate 7,423 downwards.
TCCTTATTAATTCAATACTGGTGATTTTTGTGCAAATTCAGATCTATTTTAACATGGCCATGATCATACTCATGGTTAGTCCAGGACATCAGAAAGAGACAACTGTCTGTCCAATGTGATACTCTTGCTTGCAAATATTCTTCCAAAATCTTGGCTGTGTTGATGAATAAAAGGAATTTATTCTATTTCAACTTGTCAACAATCTTTTGAGTATAATCATGCCACCCTCAAGCTTTTGGGTTTGTTTGTTTTTTTAAATTGTGCTTTGTTGTGTCATATCTCATTCATATCAATATTCTGTCTGAGTCTGCGTGGGAATAATACCATAACACATGATGTGTCTGATCTTAGTTAGCCAGAGTGGCGTGGAAGTGAAGAAAGTTGGGTTGTAGCTCTGTCTGTGTGTGTGCCATGCAAGGAATCTGACCCTAAAATAGATTTATATCCTCTTTTGCTTCTTCCAATTCTGATAGGCATTTATTTAGGGATTTAGGGCTGATGTGTGGCATGTCAGTTGATTACATAACAAAAGGGAAGAATTTTGAATTGTCTCGTCTTCAGGTGGTCATGTGTGTCAATTATTTTGCAAGAATTATGTTTGTAGAATTTTTCTACCTCCCTTTGCTTTTTTATAAAGAAATAAATTGGAAAGCGGATGCACCAATCATTCGTGGTGCTTTTTTGCTAGGAAATTTGCATTGCAAAACACTTTTTGTTTACAGGCTCCCTTTGAGTTTCTTCGTTTCCATCATGGAGAAATATTGACATGCTAACGAGATGGAAATGTATATCTCTCACTCCCAATGTTTCTGTAGACCATCATGTTTTATTTTATTTTATGTTTGGTTGGGGTGGCCTTTTTTTTTTCTCTTCCCATCTATATTATGATTTCATTGTATGTATATGTATATATATCTATTTATTTATTTGAAATTGGCAGAGGGAGCTTTTGAAGTTTTGAAAACCTCAAACACTTATACCCCATGTTTGTCCCATAGATGTACATTTAAACTTATCTGCTCCTTCGCCGCTTTTACATTTGAAATGTAACTAACCAATCTTCGCACTATGTTCCATATTTTGCTTTTATTAACCAGATGCTTGTACAGGACAATAGTAATAAATCAAATCATAATATTTATATATTCATGACCATGCGACATTGCTATTTCAGATTGCCCAACAATGGTGATGTAATGGCTTGTACAAAATTTTTTGTTTGTTTTTTTGCTTTGTTTTTCAACCTTGGATTAAGAATAATCAGTCCAGAAACATTCAAGGCCAACAATAGAAATATCTGGGGTTTTATTTTCCCTAATGTTGTGATGTAAAACCAAATTTCTGTTGATGGAGTTGGATTGAGATGCATTAAATTAAACCATTCCTCATCAGGAAATTTATCTGGGTAGGAATACCTCTGAGAAGCTACCATTGATTGCATCTCCTTCAAAAAAAAAAAAAAATCAACAAACAGCATAGACAACTTGCTGAGACATTTCACACACACAAAAAAAAACCCAAAAAAACCCAAGAAACAAAGCCACAAAACAAAATTAAAAAGCCCAGATGTTTCTATTTTTAATAGATGGGAGCTATTTCAATTCTTAAAGAACGATGATGAAAATGAAACAAACCAAAAATTCAAACTTGGCACTCTTATTGAATCATGCATTCCAATTGATCAACAGTTTGTACAAAGGAAGTTAAAAATGCACCAATGGCTGGTTGGTCAAATGAGCTATTCTCAGTGTTGTCGCCTGCTGAAACATGTGTTCACCCGAAACAAAAGTTTGTGTCAAACACTTGATTCAGAGGGTCTTAGCTTGTAACAATTACAATTTCTACAAAACTGACACTTTTTCCCTCTTAGGACATAATTAAAACAGCTAGTGTAAAAAAAAATTAGTCAAACTGTTCGCAGACAATTCTGAAGAAAGAACACAACGTGTACAACACTTTTGTCCCAAATCACAATGATACCATGCCTTACATCAGGGAATTCTGTACAGGTCATTTGGCTGTTGAGGGCTGCTACGATGGCATCATCTCAGTTCAGTTTTTGCTCCACTATTTTATTTTAAAAAATGTCAATAGAATGGAGCCATTGCAGATGTTCGAAAACCTAGTCAGTCAAAATTAAATACTGCCCCAGATAGGGATCATTTTAACGTATAGCAACTCTCGCGAAAGTGATTTCCAACTGCAAGTGAGGCAAATAGCGGGTATGCCATGTGGGGTCTCAATGAGGAGCCAATCCAACAATATTCGGTGACAGTTCAGTTGCTTAGTGCATGCGCAGGGTTAAGGAATAGACATTACGGGGTTAGTTGAAAAACACACCGCGAAGTGTTAGTAGCTGGCAACTAAAATTGCTCAATCAAGCCATGGACCATGAACCCCACCATTAGTAAAAATTAAGTTTTGTTGTTCGTTTCAGGCAAGTCGTGTTTGAGTCACTATTTAGAAATGAAAATACAAAATGTGGTGAACATGACAACAATAAGCCACAAACACTGAAAGTAACTCATTTCCCAGATGTGCCCCTGATGCATGTGTTTTATGCTCCCTTGTACGCTGTCCATCTCCTTTGTATCTGCTCTATGGGTTGGTCTTCATATGTTTGTTTTGTTTTGTATTTTTTGGGTGCGTGTGTGTGTGTGTCCCTGTTTGTGTGTGTGTCCGTGTTTGTGTGTGTGTGTGTGTGTGCACGCCAGCATGCGTTGCCGTTTGTACTGTTTTCATACTACAATCATGCTGCAAGGGACAGGACGTGTCTTCATTATTTTACCTTTCCCTCTTTCAAGATTCCCTTCCTGCCCTTCAGACACTGTGTGTGTGTGTGTATGGGGGGGGGCTCCATATTGTTTATAGAAGACTTTGTTCTGAAATTTTGACATTTTTTTTATCACATCTGTATGTTCTTAGAAAGCTGCATTTTGAAATTTGTTTTCAAACATTAAGAAATGCACTTTGTATAAATGTAAACTGAATATTGCTTCTACTACTACCACTACTACTACTACAACTACCACTACTGCTACTTCTACTGCTACTACTACTACTGCTACTTCTACTGCTACTACTACTACTACTACTACTACTACTACTACTACTACTACTACTACTACTACTACTTCTACCACTACAAGCGCCCATGAGGTCAAAAGGCTTTGTCTCTTCTCTTAAAAATACCTTTCAATTATTTTTGTCAGACTGCCTATCCATAAATGTCTTGTGGCGCAAAGTACATACAGGCTGTTCCGATACCTCAAACAGTGGCTTGCCTGCCTGCCAGGACTATGTCACCCTCTAGCCGATAGTTAATGAATTTGGAATGGCCTGCTGGAAAATCTTTCACGCCTGCTGAAAATGTGAAAAACACTTTTGTTATAACTGCTTTGCCTAAGCCTGGTCAACAAAACGGACTTGTGACTACAAAAAGATCAATATAGACTAAGCGTGCACTCAAAAGACGATCCACTGGGGTGAGGACACATTTGTAATTCCTCGGGGGGAAGTGTGCTCTTTCAATCAAAATTCAAAGAGCTTTTAGAACAGAAGTTGAACTTGATGAAATGTAGCAATAACTCATGTAAAAACGTATTGAAAGTCATGCCAATAGTCTAAGCTCTTTACAACGTAGCCATAATGGAACACCATCCCAAAACACATGATATGACAGCACAAGCTACCTATTAACGTAGGCATGAGGCAATTTTCTCAGAGACGACTCTTATCTTGAGCATAATGTCATGTTTTCAAGACAATACTATCTTCTAACTTTCTCGACTGGTGGCTCAAATGACAAATTGGAGCCATTGACATATTTAGATCAATACTACTTGTGGGTGGGGCAGGTTGGCAATACAATGCACAGTATATTTAGTATGGCAAGAGTGCTCGTCTTTTGATGGCCCAAAGTTGATGAAGTAATGAAGAATTTTGTCACCACTTTTCAGGCTACAAGGCCTGAGGTGTTGGAAGATCCTGTAAAGAATTCTCTGTTGAATTGGAAGATAGTTATTGAATTTTCCTCTTTTTTGTAATTTTTTAAGGGGGGTGGGAAGGGGGTGGGTCTATGTCCTGATCTTTTTAAAAAATTGATTCTGTGTGTCCTTTTCCATGTCTGACTCTTTCCATTGCTGAGTGATCTTTGAATGGAATATCTGTGATCTTGTGGATGACCAAAAGAAAAAAAGAAGAGAAATAATAAATACTGTTTTCTCTTTTAATCTTCTTTCTTGCTTTTTCAAAATCATCATTACTCAGGCTTGTGATTTTTTTTTATATTGTTTTTTTAAGTAGTAAAAATTTTTCTGATGAAAACTTTCGAGTCACTGTGTCACTTTGAAGTGCTCTATCATCTTACTTTCCCCTTCAGCAGCTCTAGGACTATCTTGTGTCATAGTGCCCTAAAACAACCAATAACCATGCATGCAACACAATATAACAGTATGATTGGTCATTTGCCTGGGGCTAGGAATAAAGGGGAATAACTGTATAATTCAATCACATCACCCCTCACTGCATCAGCAGGGAGTTGAAGGGAGAAGTCAATCACGCATGAATGAATTGTAGTATCCTGTGGCTCTACCGCTTGTAGGATCTCAAAATAGAATCTAGAAGTTGTCATCATTGGCTCATTTGGGTAGACAGACAGACAAACTCATCACGACTTGCAGCTGTATTGTGTTTATGATTCCATTCGGTCGCCTGTTTGTCTTAAAACTTGGGGCTTTGCTGTCCTCAATTCATTTCCTTTGGTTCTTCGGTTGGCTATGGACAGTGTCAAACCTCTGTCATTGCTTTACTGTATTAATTTTTCTTCTTTGTTTCTTTTTACGGAGGTTGCTGAGTGATGTTCAGGATTCATTCTATCTATATAGTCAAATTTCTTTTTCTTTTTTTTTTTATGAGTTTCAGTGAAAAAGAAATAATAGTCAAGAGGTTTGGATCAAATTTGGTTTGTTTTATTGTAGACAGAAACTTCTATGTTATAAAAGCTCTGCTGCTGAAAGGCCACTCAAATCCATGATGCAGTTTGGGATTGATTAGATTTGCTTCCAGTGCCAAAACCAACTCGATGATTCTCTCTTAGGTCTTGACTAACACACAAGCCCTCATTAGACTACGAAAAGAATAGAGTAGATGGTAGGAGCGCTGTCTTGGCAGTGGTCAGGCAACAGGTGCCTTCGCAGACCTTGGGTTCAAATCCCTCCTCTGACAACTTCCAACCTGCCTGTTTTTTTCTTATCTTTCCATGGCTTTGACTCATCTCGGCACTGTTTCCAAACTGCTTTTTGTTGTTGTTTGATTCAAACTAAAATGTACAGTAAAATGGCAGCAAGAAGCAGGAAAGGAACCATTCGACCAATGCAGCCAGTTTTTCCATTCTGCCTTTGGTTTTCAGGTCCCCCTTCATAAAGTCCTTTTTTTCCTCCAAGAGGAGAAGGGTCTAATTTTTTTTTTTCCCTGTTCAAAGTGATTGGTTTTGGTGACTGTAGTTTGTTAGTCATTCGTACGTCCACTTGTAACAGTCAACATTAACACACAGACATTGGTTCTTTTACCTTTGACTACACTATACACCCCCCTCCATGCCTTCCCTCCTATGTGTGTGTGTGTGCAGGTATTTCTGCATGATGTGCTGTGTATCTTCCCATGTAATATGATGATGCCCTCACCCCCCCCCCCCCCTTTCCCCCCTTCTCCCACCACCTTTCTAAAGGCAGAATGTGGCATGAAGTAGCCATTTTAATGAAAATATATCTTTTGCTTTTCCTCTCAGATGACTCTAAGAAGACCCTTTTGTGTCATGGTACCTTAAAGAGAACACCAAACAAATTAACAAACAATAGCTGTTCGATTGTGTAGCTATTTAGCCACTGTCTTTTTAACTTCATAGATTCATATTTAGAGCGTTCATTTTTTTTCCCCTCTGTCTTTCCCAACATTTATTGTTTATTTTTTCTGTTTGTTTTTGTTTCGTTGTTTTTCTTTGGTTAATTGCTTGAAAGGATTTTTTGTGGTTACTTTTTCTTGGTTGTTTAATTTATTTTCCTTTTTTCTTGGTTGTTCAATTTATTTTCTTTTTTTTTAATTTTTTACGAGTTATTTTAGCTTTTAAGTCTTAGTGAAGTATCAGTTGTCATGTGCCCTTTGTTGATTTGTACACATCAGCCAGTCCTTGTGCAGTTGGTTCTTCAAACATAATTCCTTAAATGTACAGCAGAACACTGACATAAAGAACAGCAACAAGTTCTTTGTATCAGTGGTTCTTTGTATCATTCAGAATTATTATATAAACTCCCTAGTTGCTTCAAAATCTGTTCTTTATAATCATCAGTTCTTTAAAAGCTTGTTCCAATGTATGTAATTTGTGTCTGTGTAGTAGGGGGGGGGGGGGGGGGAGGTGGGGATTTATGTCACAATATCAAATCTCAAATCTCTCTTTTCAAACAGTTGTCTTTCTGTTTTCAATACCTTAGGCAGGGCTGAAGTGTTCTTCTTTTTTCCCACAATCATATCAACAATGGAATTTTAGGAACGTAGTTTGTGTCATGTTTTTTGTTAGCGACTGAATAGATTTATGTCACTTTATTTGGAAATGTGAATTAAGTGAATTGTAACCCGTGCTCTGCCTGCGGACTGCGTATTGGACTCTTGATTCTTGCCTTGCTGCATGCGCTGTGAGACCACCAATAGGGTATTCTAGAAACCCCAGATCTAACAACAAACAAATGCATGCGCACTGTGAGACCACCGATAGGGTATTCTAGAAACCCCAGATCTAACAACAAACAAATGCATGCGCTCTGTGAGACCACCGATAGGGTATTCTAAAAACCCCAGATCTAACAACAAACAGATGCATGCGCTGTGAGACCACCAATAGGGTATTCTAAAAAACCCAGATCTAACAACAAACAGATGCATGCGCTGTGAGACCACCGATAGGGTATTCTAAAAAACCCAGATCTAACAACAAACGGATGCATGTGCGTCCACTTTAAACACCTTCAAAAACCTCCTTCATCAGTAAAGGTGTTATCCGGCTGTTAAACGCAGACTTGTCATTTTCTATTAAAAAATGAAGGCTACATGACGGACCAGCAGATCAAGACCCGGATCCACATTCACATTCCCTCATCTGCCCCTCCCTTGCTGCTACGCTCTTCAGTGATAATTCCATTGCTTAACATCCTTGGCACAGTCACGTAGCCACTAGTTTAGATCAATGTTTAAGACACTTTTTATGACTGGAAGATGGAGGAATTAAATGTGGTCAAGCTGAAACATTCTACATGTGATAAAAATTCAGATTTGGAAACCAATGTAAAATAGACTGGTTTCAAACACAGAAATAATGTCGGGGAGCAGACACCTTGAATCAAAGATTGTGAAAATAGTAATTGTATGAATA